>UCOM01001289.1:0-44523 GCA_900474385.1 Ormyrus pomaceus
AATTTTTTTAGTATTTTTCCCTTATTCCTAGCACTACTAAGAATATAAAAAAATTATATTTAAGTAAGTACAAGGTGTCCGGCATTAAAGGGTTAAATTCTTTGAAGAGTCGAAATATTTTTTGTTCGAGCGCGGCAGACTAATATTTACAACAACTGTAATTGTAATTGCTCAGAATGGACGTAGCTATAATATGTAACATAATTTAACCTTACCTTATCTCTTTGAACCTCGACTCTCCCTCAACTTTCCACGTTCAATTCAAAACTAACATCCCGCATCGCAAACCAAGAAACTCCGTACCCAAATCTCAAGCTCAATCGATTAATTAAAGTCAAGAACTCACCATCGGGCGTCGTGACGGTGCCGGCCTTGTTGATCTTGGAGTTCCACATAGCCGGGCTGGTGGGCGCTGGGCTGAGCTCGGGGGTCGGCGGGTGGGAGGTGTTGGCGACGCCCGGGCCACCGCCGCCTCCGCCGGAATTGGCCTGCTGCTGTTGCTGGGCCTGCTGTTGCTGCTGCTGCTGCTGCTGCTGCTGCTGCTCCGTGCTGTTGTTGGCGTAGTTGCCGGGGTCGAATTTGATGCGAGGACCTCCGGGGTAGATCTCGCCGGAGAGACGCTCCGCCAGCTTGTCCACCCGCTCCCGCTCGTTCACCAGGCCGGGCTCTTGCTTTATTCGCAGATCTGACGGAAAGCGGATATAGACGTCAGGCGTGCGGGTGTTATTGTCTGGGTTTCCTGATTCGGGGCTGACTTTTTAAGTTATTTAAAGTTTACTTTGCGTTTTCTAATAGAAAACATTGCAGATAAATTTTTGCTCGACGTGCTAAAACGCGCGTTTCTTTCCGTACACAATTCAGCTCTCCTCTTATTTTTCCAAATTTATCCTCAAATTATCAAAACTGGAAAGAAGCGAAAACAGCGAACTTATCTCGAGCCTCTTCCACTATTTACAAAACAATCAGCTAAACAACCAAGCGTGTTTACAAAAGCCCCCTATCTAAAAAAAAAAAAAAAAAAATTCATCCGACGATATTTTCGCCGGGGTATATAACATCGCTCTGCCGGAAGCTCTCGAGAGGTCACGGGGTCTCGCTGGGCGCGAATCGATAACACACTCGCTCTCTCTCACCTTCCGCGACGCCTTCCTTGGTGTCGCTGTTGCGTCGCTCCCGCTCCTCCGAGCGCTCGTGCTTGATGTCCTGCTCGAGCTCCGTGGGCGTGTGGGGCGCCGTGTGGGGATGCGTGGGCGCCTCCGAGGGATGGCCGAACGACTGGTACGGCATGAGGCCCTCGAGGAGCAGCTGATGGGGCGCCGAGGCAGGACGGAAGGCAGCGCCGTCCCGGAGGACCGAGGCCCTGCCGAGGCTGTCGACGTCGCTCGGCGACCTGCTGACATGAGCCGAGTTCGAGCGTTTCAGGCCGGTCTTCGTCCTGATATTCGTGCCACGCAAGATAGGATCAACAAAGGCTTAAACACTTGGCGCGACCGGAACCAGCCCGGGCGCGCGCTTTCTCGCTAATCGGTTAGTGGCTCTTGAGCGGTTATGTATATGGTGGCGGGGGAGGGGGAAGCGATCCGTACCGACCGCTGATTCTTTTGCAAGAGAATTTACTTTTATAATTGAACGGAAACGCGGCAGATGAACAAGATTCTGTGCAGCGATCTTGGCAGGCCCTATAACGGACCTGGAAAGAGCAGCCTATACCGTCATTATATTTGATTACATCATCCTTCCACCGCGGGGTCAGCTTTCTCGAAAGCCGAATTTCGAGATTGCGAATAAATCAGCGGTCCGAAAGGGTCTCTTTCTTCTGGAGAAGGCGGGCGGGCGGGCAGTCAAGGACTAACGGTATACCCCTACACAAGCGTGAACGGTCTTAAAAAGAAAGAGCCTCGGCTCTCCGGCTCACCTCATTAGCCTCTTCTGGGGGCTGTCGTAGTAGTGGGCCGTGGAGTAGACGATGGGCAGGGAGTAGGTGGGCGCGGGCGAGGGGGGCGCCGGCGTCGGTGTACGGCGCTTGATGGCCCGGGCGACGCCGTTCTCGGGCGTGCCCGAGGAGTCGGCTACGTTGCCCGGGTTATTGCTGGTGCTGCTGGCGCTGCTGCTGCTGGTGCTGCTGGCAGCGGTGCCGTTGGGCCCGTTGCTGCTCGCCTCCGCGGGCAGGTTGTTGTTCTCGGTCGCGTGCCTCTGGGCCACCGCCAGCTTCTCGTGCTCTATCGACAGACCCTTCACCTGGAACGGGAGGGAACAAAGAACGTTCGATGACCTCTCTCCTCTCGAGTGAGAAATCTTATATTCCGGGAATCCGACCGGCTTGCGAAAGGCGCGGCGAATTACGGGGGGGAATTAATTCGCAGAGGATTGCGACAGAGGGGCCCCGCAAGCGGGTTAATTGCCGGGGCTGCTGGCTGTGTCGATGCTTTTGGCTTACCTGAAGGCACTCGGCAGCCTTGAGGAAGGAACTGAGCGACTCTTGGGACACGTGCACCTCGCCGCGGTACATGAACTCGAGGAGAGCCGCCATGTTGTGTGCGCTTGTGCCGTCGAGTACGACGATCAGGCTCGGGGACATCGGCGGTATGCCCTCGAACATGTCTTGAAAGTGCTTGCTACATGCTGCCAAAATTAATCTGTGTGCTTTGAATTGGACGCCTGCAACAGAGAATAAAGTTATTCGTTATTAATCTTTCCTAATGGTTCTTTATTAAACGAGGTAAACCGCGTTTATTAGGGGGGCATTGTTTCGCTCTAACGAAATCTTTAATCGGTTATAGGAATCGAATTAGATAAAATCGGTTCGATACACTTTTTATTCATGCACGCCGCTCGCGGCCATTCACACGGCACTTTTTCACAATACAAATTGACAAAACAAATCATTCAGATTTCGTGCGGAGATTTCTGAGAGCATGTATCGCAAGGCCAGCCCCGATAATCCATCTTCTTTGTCGTTAAACCTTTCGGGCAACGAGATCCAAACGAACTTCCTCGTTGAATGCAACTCTCGGGCGTTATTATTTTTTTTCTTCGGGGCCTCTCACTTTTTCTTTCTCCGGATTGTTTTTTTTTTTTTTTTTTTTTCCCGCGCAAGACGCGAGGCTATACACGGATCCCGAGAGCTCTTTGTTTCGCTTGAGGTCGATCCGGAAAAAAAGAGCATCCGATTTTAATGGAACCGCGCAACCTATTTAAATCGACGCTCCCGGAAGACTCGGCAAAAACAATCGCTCGTTACCGGCGCAAAGAAATGCGCGCGCTCGAGTAAAAGTGACAACTGTTTAGCATTTTTTTTTTTTTTTTTCTTTCACGAGAGAGCACCTTTGCTGCGCCGAAACGGAAGCTCAACCTTAATGTGCTCGGGGGAGATAACATCATTCATTTATTCGCGCGCCTCTTGTAATATTTATTTAATGGAACGCGGAAATTCGCTTGCAAATTGCCGGTGGCATTAACGGCATTCTTGAATTTAACATTGTCAAAGAAGTTGAACGAACCTCGCGCGACTTTGCAAAAGCACGTATATAATATTACGAAAACGACGCGCGGATATTCCCGATGGAAACGAACTTCCCGAACTCCCCGTGAGAAGGCACAAGTAAATACATCTCCTCCTTTGACCGATTAAGCGTGAAAAGAGCCTTCGAAAAGCAGGAAAGGCGAATAAATCCCGCGAAACGAGCGCCGGCGGTCGTTGAACTCCCGCGCTCTCGAGCTCCCGCCCTTTTTTCCGCGTCCGGGCGCTGAATTTTTCGTGCGCCCGCGCAGCTCTCTCGCTCTCCCCGCAGAGTCTTCTCACGCTCCCTTTTTTTTTTGCGTCTCGCGACCACACCGTCCAGATGTAGATCTCGTTCCGCGGAAATTTTCGAAGGAAACGGCGAGAGGAACCCTTTCTTTTTTTTTTCGCCCGCGCCGCCTTTTTTTCTCTCTCTCGGACGACAGGGCCCCGCGTACGTATGCGCGCCCTTTTTCTCGCAGCCCGCCGCGCAAGTAGGCCATCGTCGGGCGCGATCTCTTGTGCGCTCGTATGTACAATTGACCGCGCGCGGGCGGCATGTGAAACTCTTTTTCGCTGGATGCGCCCGGCCGGGTGAAGGAGCCAAAGCGCGGGGCGCGCGCATACTTGATGAAGGTAACGCGATACGATGTGCGCGCCGGGAGAGCGGGAGAGGTTCTCCGTCCCTCTTTCTTCTTTCCTCGAGCGTCTCTTTTCTTTGAGCGGTGACGCGAGGGTGTGCTGTCAGTCAGGCGGGGCGTTAGCCGGGAACCGCACCGCTCAATGGTAACGGAAGCTCTCGAGCGTGACGGTATACGCTGATTCGATGCATAAATTTCGCGATAACAAAGGAGGCTCGTTGATCGAGCTTGGTGGAGCATTGGTTGGGACATGAAAAATTTTTCGGTGATAATTTATTGCTCGGGGAACGGTATTAATGTACTCCGTAAAACAATGAGTGCACGAATTACAAACCGTTAACGACTCTCGTAATCGCCAGGTTTCCCTTTCACGCGCAGCCGAAAGCTTAACTAACGCACAGAGCTCCCCAAACTCGAGAAAAGAGCTGTCGGACGTATCCAGCAAGCTGTTAAGCTGTAAGTCACTCGCGCAGTCCGGAGAAAGGACGGGCCGAGAGAGATAAAGGCGCTCGCGCGAGGACTTGATTTCGGAGTAGCGGTAAGAGGCGGATAAAGGAAAGAGAGAGAGAGAGAGGCGCGAGCGACACGGTAAAGCGGGCTTCGCCACCAGGTGCAGCCGTCAAAGGAGAGAGGAGAGCGAGCCACCTGTCTCTCCTTCGCGGCTTCACGGAGGACGAGCCGCGCCGCGCGCGATCGTATCTCTCGCTTGTTTCCTGCTCGGGGAAAGTCGGAAAGCCGAGACGGGGGCAACGCGATACGCGTGCGATATTCGCTCGATTATTAATGGAACGCGAGGCTTGGACCGATTTTACGCTTCACCGGACGGAGGAATAGGTTTTTTGTGGGAGTGCATGTTTTGACCGTTACTGTATAACTTCCTTTGTTTCGCAGCGAAATTTCAATTGTCGCCGATTGTTTTTTTACGATGGCAGATCGCTTTAAAAAACGTCGGCGGTGAAGAAACCGATTACTCAATAAAATTCCTGATAAATTTAATCCCCGTGTAAACATTGTGAGTTTCGCTTTTATACCCGATAAACGATCAATCGGCGGTAGAAAAAAAACATTAAACTTTGCACGTCTGTGCAGTGGAAAAAAATTCCAATCTTGTTGATAATAATGCGACGTTAATTTTATGTAACATTCAATACCGATTCTTACTTCCTTATCAGAAAGCAATGTATAAGTACGCAATACATCAATTTCCACCGCGGATTCGCCCTTACTAATTTCCTTCCACTAACGACCGAACACAAAGGAATTGAATTATTCCATCGCGAGCGTTCCTTGCCATTACCGCGGCGTAAATATTTAATAAACTTATTGACTTCCCTCCTTACGAAGCAATTCTAAGCTCTTTATAATTACAGCCCCGAACCCCGAACCCAAAAGCCGACACTTGCATTTCGTCAGAAAAAAGAATCGAAAACAAGGTTTACAACCGAGCTCCCTCTGTTTGTTCGACAGCGCCTCGTAAATACCACCCACTGCAGGCCTACTACGTCGTTAACCCAAATCCGTCGGCGCGTGCAGTTTATCAATTGGAAGGCATTTCGTTATCGCGACACTGCGCGCGTGCAACGTCTGCGCAAAAGGCCCCGCGCGCGCCCAGGCGAGAGATTTGCCGAATCTTCGCGATAAGCCGCGAGAGGCAGCGGTGAACGGCCGCGTATACGCAAGCGCGCCGCCCGAATGCCTATGTGTATACGAAGCGATTCCGCGTGTTTTGCACAATGACGATTATGCGCGTGCTGATAAAGAGGTCGAAGCACTCTGCGAGGCGAGCGGCGACGGTATACGGATGACGGAAAACACTTTTTTCTAGGGAAGACTGCAGCGAGGGCCTTCTCGTTTTGGGCGCTGACCGTTGGTTTGGAGAATTTATGTGGCTTTTTAAAATCTATTATGCGTAGCAGATGTATATAGAAAAGTACAGTGTTAATTTTTAATCACTCTTGTAAATAATCAATTTTATATATAAATTAAAAAAACATAATGTATTTATATCTATTTTGGAAAATATTAGAATAAACGTGCAAAAAAAAATTGCACAAACGTAATGAATTTAATCGAAAAAATGAGACTCTACGCCCACAAAATAGAAAGCTTAATTATAGATCCCCGAGCCGGCCGAAAAATTCGTCGAAAAACGACTAAAGAAAGCGAGCATCTGCAATACGCCGACAGCAGCGGCCGCCGTGCGCTTAGGCGGCTCGCCTCGAAAATTGTGTCATTATCTGCGAGCGGCGCGCGCTCACGCACACCCAAAGCCTACGCTTACACTCTCGAACTTGCGAATCGCCCTCGTTCTCTCTCTCTCTCTTCGTCTCGACGAGAGGGCAATGACCCCGGCTGTGTGGGCGCTTTCGCGCCGAAAAAATACGAGCTCTCCGCTCGAGAGAGCGGCTCTGCGCGCGCGTGTATATACGCTTGGGAAGGAGGAAGCGAGGGAGGAAGAAAAATCATTTGGAAATGACTCGGCGCTGCGACGCCGGGAGCTCTGCGCGCAGCGGTCGACCCCGACACTCACCGGACGGAGGGCCAAGGGTCGACGACCAACTTGCAAGGTCGCGGATATTTGGATTTATCGCCCCCGAATTTACCAGAGGGTTCGTCGGCCTGGAATCGCAAGGCCGCGGCTTGGCTTTCCCGAGGCGGAGCCTTTGCGCTTGGCGTTTTTGTGAATTATATCGGAAAAGTTATTTATTCCTTTGTGGAGCCGCGATGATTTTGATTAATAAGGCGGCGAAGCTCTTTGGCAGGTTCTTTTTTTTTTCGTCCGAAGTTCATTTTTCGGCTTTAATGAAATATATATTTTCATTCATGACTTGTGCAAAATAAGTTGCGCGTCTAATTTCGGTTTATCGAGGTCTGATTAACTCGCGAATACAAATTACAGTCTCGAGAGATAACATTATCGTTATAATATTTTTAGAACGACTTAATTAATTACGCTCAATTTGCAAAATAAATAATAAATTTATTTACAACTTGCGAAGGCACCACTCAACGTCTTTCCGCAGCTGAGGCGCCGATCGTGAATGAAAATGGGATCAGGAAAAATTATTGAAATTTATTCCGAGATTTATATTATAAAAACCTTGACTCTGACCCTGAGTAAAGCCTGGCTAAAATAAAACTAACGCTTCCACACTAACAGTCGTACCTCGCCAATTACAGCCAAGCGTCTAATTGCTAATCAGCAGAAAAAAGCTGCAGACCCAATTAAAGCCAAAAAAAAGCACGAGTCCATCGTGAGAAACTGCATTTTTTCTCGCGGCCCGCGAAAAGAAAAAAGAAGTGATCGAGCGCGTTTTTGCATGACGTAACCCCCGGGGCGGCGAGGTTTCCTCGTCGGTTACGTCGTGCCCGCAACAGTTCCTCGCTCTCTCTCGCTCTCTCTCTGCGGGCGAAGGGCCGCAGCGTACCGGGAAAGAAGCGTTAAAAGCTCCGAAGGCCAAGCTCTCGGTCTAAGCCTCGGGAAAAAGTCGGCGCTCGCCTCTCGGGGATTAACGAAGGGTCACGGCGTAACGAGATAGACGTCGGATAAGGCCTCTCGCGCAGATATCGTCCACGCACTACTGCCTCTTTTCTTTTCGTTATATAGATCGCTGCGCGGGCAGGCGGGCAGGCAGCTGGCGGGGGAGGAGGAGGAGGAGGAGGAGGGCCATCAGACTCTCCGGGCCGTTCACCTCTTGCTCCTTTTTCGCCGATGTCTATCTTCCGCGCATCGATTTCATTCCGAAGGACACGACTGCGCACTCTCTCTCTCTCTCTCTCTTTCTATCCGCGCGAGCTTTTCTCTCTCTTGCGAGTGATTTACGAGTATATATCGAGCGAGAGAGAGAGAGAGCTTGCGCTTGTATAATGTGCACGTCAATGGCCTGGCCAGGGTCGACGAACTTGTTTAACAATATAACAAAGCGCGCCGGGCGCGAGTGTGCGTGTGTGTGTGTAATCGCGGCGGCGCGCGTATTTTTAGAAGGACCGCTGGGGAGGGAAAGGTTTAGGGGGGGAGAGAGAGAGCTTGCGGGACGGCCGGCATTTCCGCGAGCTGTGTAGGTGCGATGGATCGGAGGGCGACTTTCTGGGTCTCAAGGCAGCGGAGTCACGATATCTGGGTAAATCGGAACCGCCGGCCGGGGAGAAGGTCGGGTAAACAGACGTCGATGCCCGACTGAGAGAGTATTATTTTGTAAGAAACTGCCCTCTTTAAAGCTTTCGCTCCTCTGTCCTTTCACGAATCCGCGATGGAAAAAAGTCTGTATCGGAATTCACGTAACTATTAATTCGCTTAATTACACCGTCCGTTCGCGTGTTTATCCGCGTCTCGTCCCGAAAAAAAGAGGTCTTTGAACAAAAAAAACTCGGTCCGCTCTCGAGCCCCGCGGACAAAAACATCTGTCGCTGTACGCGCGGAGCAGCGTCTTAATTGATTTCCACGAAGTTCTCTCCTCCCGAAAAATCAGGCCTATATATATTAATGCGATGTGTTTCTCGTTAAGCGCTTCGCGGAGAGGGACCGGTTTCCAGGCTCAATAAGCGAATCTCCCGGTCCCGGCTTTTGAGGCGGTGGGGTGGCAGCTATCTTTATTCACAAGATGTCGCTTACGAAGAAGAGAGAGAGAGAGAGAAAGAAAGAGGAGGAGGAGGAGGAGGAGGCGAGAGATGAATCGCGGCGAATAAAAAAGAGAGGGCGCTCAAGTTGCGCAACGGAGCGCTGCACTCTTCCTGGTCGGAGGCTATTCATAAACCGAAGGCCAATCGACTTTACGGGGAGAGAGAGAGAGAGAGAGAGAGAGAGAGAGCTTGACGCGCAAACTGCCCACGGGGGTAACGAACGCTCTCTCTCTCCGCGAGCTTCCGAATCCGATACTCACCCATGGCCTGCTGCACGGTGCTCGTTTCTTTCTTATGTAAAAAAAAAAGCCCGGTTTTTTGCTCGATCCATATACATCGGGGCCTCTTTTTGTTTCACTTTCGTAGGAGAGCGCAGCGCGGCTCGCGAGTTTTGATCTCTGCTCATTCATTTCGGGCTGCGTTTCTTTCTTCTATACTATATGTAATGGCACGCCAAAGAACGAGGAAACGATATTTTTTTTTGCCCCCGACGTCGCTTCAACCCTCCTTTTTTCGTGAATTAAAATGTACGGGGAGCCGCCCGGAGGAAATAGTAGGTCGAAAGTGAATAACCTCGGCTGCCGGAAAAAAAAAAATGCGAAGCCCTCCCAAGAGCCATAAAGCAGTGCGTTATCTTCCGTATCCTTGAGAAAAGCTCAGCGGGATAAAGGTGTATATATACGCTGCGCCCGGAATGACTCCGCGAGGGAGGAGGGATCGCGCCACGGAAGTGACGGCACGTAAGAGAGAGAAAGCCAGCTACCGCTTCTCCCGGGAGGAAGAAGCTCTCTCTCTCTCTCTCTCTCTCGCGCAGTAGTAACATAATAACACACATTGCGCCCGGGTTGAGCGCCTCGGCGACGTCGACGAGCTTCTCTCTCTCTCTCTCTGACTGGCAGAAAGATGCGAGGTCGGCGGCTTATTGGAAGTGGAGCCGAGCCAATAGGAAGGAAGGGATTGGCGGTCAATGCCCTGGCAAGGTCGCGCGGCACACAGCGCGCCGTGCTGCAAAGCTCTCTCTCTCTCTCTATATTTCGCGCGGGCGCGCGCTTTTCGCCTCGCGCGCGCATGTCTGGGTGTACGTGCGTGCCGCTCGATTTCGCCGGGGCCAATCGGCGCGGCGCTCTGCTCCCTCGGAGCTCGGAGCGCGCGGCCAATAACCGCGTGGGATCAAGGTCGCGCGCGCCGAGCGCTCTCTCTCTCTCTCTCGAGCCCTCTCTTTTTCTGGCTCTTTGCACATGCCGATGTTAGCTGCAGGAGCAATGCCCGCTCGCTGCGGCTTAGATAAGCGGCATTTTTGCACGCGCAACCGTGAGTAATGTGCCAATCGTATGTGTAAGGCTGTTATGAAAGAGCGCAACGGCCTCGTTCGAGGCGGTGTTTGGAGATGCGCGATGCTTTTGCAATTTTTTTTTTTCGTTTCTTTTTTTTTTTTTTTTTGTATTTTCAAGAGGTATTTATTATCGACGCGATGCAGGGAGGGAGAAGATTCGAGAGCGCGTGTTTGCACGACTGAAGTTACTGAAGTCGAATAGGCGGTTTAGCTTCGGCTCGACTGGCTTGTCGTAAATTAAGAGTGATATCATATCTAAAAATAACGAATCTTCGCTCGCCCGCCGATTGAAGTTATACAGTGAAGCGAAAAAGGTTTCACGCGTTCTTTTTTTTATAATTGCAAGAACAATACGATGCGTTATATACGCATTTTAATACGATTTCTATCAATCTTCTTCAATCCTGCTTGACCCTTGGAGTGCGTTGCCCTTTAATGGTTACGTCCATTAAAGGTTGAATGTATGAGTTCCAATGATATATTATTTTCGGAAAAGAGTAATCGATGTAGGGTATTATTTCAGCAATGAAATTATTTTTGAAGCTTTCATTTTTAGCACTATTGAGTTTCTTGCAATTTTCTTTTACCATCGCGGAGAACTTACCCTCTCATTTACGCGTTGAATAATACGCCAAACTAACTTCTGCAATTTTAATAATCTTTACGAGTGAGCAAATTTGCACTCTTTATCATTCATTTACTTTTATTCCCGATTAAGGCGGAATCTGCTTACTTTTGAAGTAACATAATTACATTGTTTGTCAAATGGCTAAAAATCTTTTTCCACTTTTCTCTGAAACTCCAAAACCAGACTCGTTTCCAAGCTAAATAATCCAACATTGCATCACAGAAGCATATCGAAAGCGCGCCATCTCGACTTGCATAACCCGAGTCGCTTAAAATACAAAGGCGCCACCCGCATCGAAAAAAATACGCGCGGCCCCGCAATATGCAGGTACTCCGCAATCTCTCTCTCTCTCTCTCCACTCGGGTTACGCACTCGGCGCGGCAATGCGGCAGCGCTTATCAAAAAAAACAATTATCAACGCCGGGCCGCGCTCGCGCTTTTTATCTCCGATAGCGCCGCGCCGTATCTCTCGGCTCTCCGCCTGACACGAGACGCGAATCGACTTCCTAGCTAATTAGGCGACTCGGTTCTCGCGAACCCGCAGTCCGGCACGTCACAATATAAGCGCGCGAAAGCCCCCGCCGGGGGAGGAGTAATCTCGTCGCACGTGGCGCTCCTCGCTCTCGCCGACTGACTTTTCTCATTTCGGAGTGTGCAACGTGAAATTAAAAAAAAAACGACGGAACGGCTGTCTGCATTTAGATGAAGAAATCGTAATGAATCTCAACTTTTGGATCGAGCTTCGATTGCGAGAAGTAATCCTCCGATCCCTCTTGAAAGCAATGTATATCCGACTGATTTTGTCAAGAATCAAAACTTCTCCGAAGGAATTATTTATCAGTCTTTCGATATTCTGTGCGAAAATATTTAAAGAAATGCGTATAAACGGACAAATTTAAAAACAAATACACAATTAAAATTTTTATCTGAATTCTTATTGAGGAGCTTGCGCCCGAACGTAATCGGAGCAGCCCCCGGAGATAACGCGCGCGAGTAAGGAACTGGGTGAGCGCGCTCATTGCGGCGTGCTCACCGCGGCGCCGGACTCTACTCGCGCGAGCGACCTCTCCGCGACGTCAAATATTTGTATATCGAACTGTGCCCGATCGATCGAGCCGCGAGACTCCGCTGTTTTTCCGCATATTTAGCACGGCGAGCGACAAAAAGAAGTGTAAGGAACGACCCAAGGGATCTTTCCTTTGACACTTCGTGCGGAATTTTCTTGGAAGGGCTTGGAGAGCAGCACCTAAGGGTCGCGAGCGACGTGCTTTGTGGTTTTCTCCCCAAGACTGCCGCCGAGATCGCTGAGAATTTTCGACTTTGCGACACCGTGTTTTCAAAGTATTTTGGCTTATCGCAACTTTATAAACAAAAAAACTGAAGAGTTATCGTTTCTTTTTTTAAAGGCATTTAATTTGGTACGAAGCTTTCACGAACAATCTATTTTTATTTGCAAACAATGTGCGGTAATGTATGTCGCGGAATAATTCCACTTTCATTATCGAGAGAAAATCGATTCGATTGACAGCCGAAGCGGAAGAAGGCGCGCAAAAATAAAACCGCTCGTATTCGCGTATATATCCGAAGGACGATCGGCTGATATCTCGAAAGGAAAATTGCGAGTTGAAGAAAGGCGAGTATAAAAAGCAGCCTGTTTTCCCTCGTTACTCAAAGTACTCTGCAAAAAGTCGACCGTATATCCATCAAGTCGAATAAACCAAAAAAACATTCTATACATTACGGACAAAGTATATATACCCAAGGCTAAGAAAAATAATTTGTTCGCGCGGCCGAAATTTTCACTCGTCCACATTTTCAACGCCGAGCTCTCGCACACAATCGAGGCAATTGTGTCATATCGGCGGGCGCACAAAGCGCGTCTCCCTAACGCTCCGCTCGCGCGCACATACAGCCATAACGCACGCTCGCAAGTCGTGCAAGTGCGATAATAGATAAAATGTGTGTCAGGCGACGCGCGAGCGTATACAGGCCTTTTTTTTTTATCTGGACGAGAGAGAAGCGCGATCGCATCCCGCTTCTGGCCTCTCCGCGCTCACCCCGAAGCGGGGGCCCTCTAAAAATAAAGAGCGACGCGGCGCGTTCGCGAGAGAGAGAGAGAGAGAGAGAGAGAGCTTCTGCACGGCGCCGGCGAACTTTTATCTATTGTGAAAAAAGCAAAGAAGCCAAGCGGCCGCCGCACGTGGATCGTGTTTCTCGACGGGAAAACGCGGCGGCGAGGCCTCTCTGGCACGTCGACCAAGTTCAAGCCTCTCGCCGCGGACTTTTTCTAACGGCTCTCTGCGGCCGGAGGTTGGCGGGAGGCTGCGGAAAATCGTCACGGACGTCGGCGTCGTTTTTTGTTGCGAAGGGAATCGACTGGAAAAACCGGTTTTCGGAACGAGTTTAGCTTGGATATTTGGATGCAGGAATGGCGATTTGATCGCCGAAGATTTTCGCGTGATGGATTTTGAAATTTTTCGAATCTTCGAATTCGAGTTTTAAGCGTGAAATTTTGGAGAGGTAAAAATCGAATAAATTTACAGCTTGCTTCTTCGGCGTTTGATAAGTATAAAAAAGTATTAGAAAGGAAAACATGTTTTACACTCGCCGCTGAAGTTTAAAGGTTGAAATCGCAGCGGAATAATAAAGCAGCGCGTTAGATTACGATTTTCGAGATGCTTTATAACGCTTTCATTAGCATTTCGCCATACGATTATTATAATTTCGAGAAGGAAATAGTTGCGCTCGCACGAATCATAAAGGCCCAGGGAGTTACGAGCCGCATTAAAAAAAAGGCCCGCAGCCACGAACGCGCGATAAAACGTTCTCCTCCCGATTCAAGACCGCGCTCGGATCGTAAACGCTCCCTAATAATTGCCGCGCCGTGAAATTAGCATTTCTAAACCCGGCCGAGGCACGCTGCAGTATGTAGTTCCCATGACGAAAAGCCTCTTTGCGCGGCGCTCGGAAAAGACGCCGCCGCGGCCGAGACTAAGAGCCAAGTGAAACCTTTGAATATATATGCGCGAGATATCGCGGAATACATATATATACGGTGATGTAACTCGCGGCGGTTCGCCGGAGGCGGCGAATGGAAGGCCGAGGATAGAAAAAAGGCACCGCGCGCAGCATCAGATAGCGCGAAAAGTGCCGAAGGGCTTCTGTTATCTACCTGTTACGTGGAGCGAATGTTTTTTTTTTCGGTTGGCAACGCCGGGGTAATGAGAGTGCCGGTACGTGATGTTTTCCCGGCTCGTGCATTCGTTAAGAAACGGGTTGGGCTTATCTCGGCTTTTTTGGACTTTGCTTCACTTTCGAAATGAGATCGTCGAGATTTACGAGGCGAAGTGAATTTGTTTTCTTTCTCGAGAAAAAAAAAAAGAAGAATCAAATGACCCGCCGGAGCGAAGTTATCACTCGTCGAGTTTCGTATCGATTTCTTATAACTGCATGTGCATAGCCGCGAGCACGTTTGTAAACAGATTTTTCTCGGATCGTTATCGAAGCGAGCGCGTTTAGAAAACTAGATTCAAAATTCGATCTTGATCTTTTGTTTTACCTACTTACGTTGCACCGCTGCTGTTTTGATCAAGATTGTTTGAGAAGGAAAGCATTGCACTGTTATCTCATTTTCGGTCGACGATTGATTTATCACGAAAAATTTTATCGACATATTTCGTTTTGTTTAAAGACACTGTAATCTCTTTTGCGAGAAATGCAAAGTCGCAGACGCGCTCGCGAATTTCGGTTTGTTATTCGTAAATATTTTGTTTGGCTCCGGCATTATCGCCCTCTTGAAGCATTAACGTTTCAAAACGATGTAAAATACAATGTCCCGCGCAAACATCCCGAACAAGGAAAAATTATCAAAACCAACACTATTCGAAACATTTCAATTACAGTTAATTTTCTAATTAATTAAATTTCAAAACGCAATAAAAAAAAAAGACGTCTTATTCGTTCGAAGAGCGCGTATATAACTATATACACGAGTTTTGAGGTTGACGCGCAGATAATGGCAAGCGAGAGAAGGCCGAAAATAAAGCGCGCGCGAGAGAGGATGTCAATGGCCTGTATCCTGTTGCATCAAAGTGCTAACCTTGACTCCCAGGAAGTATAGTTTGCCAGGGAGTTATTCGTTATGTTTGCGTTCCAAGTGCGTTCACTCCGTTCCTCGCCCCTTCCTTCTCTCCGCCTCTTTCCCTCCCGTCTTCCACTGTCTTTCTCTCTCTCTCTCTGCCAACTTACACCGTCCTCCTTTGTGCGCCTCTTTCGCTCTACTCCACGTGCTGCTCTTTGCTACTTTTCTATTTTTTCGCCCACCGCTTCTGCTTCTTTTTGTCTGGTTCTGCGACGCTCTGCTTTTGCCGATGTCGCTCTCCTCGTCAAACGCGCAATTTACCAATGAAAATAAATAAAAAGCTCAACGCCTCGAACAAATATTGGCGTCGCGTTAACAAAAACATTTACTCGGAAACTGCAGGATAAAACAAAGCATTTATACAATCTCGACGCAAAAAGCCGAAATCTAAGCCCCGTAAAATTTTCAAATCCACCGGCAACGCGACCGTTTGCACGCGCCTCCGAAAAAAACGAGTCCATCCTCTTTGTCTCCCGCAGATCTCTCTCGCTTTGGCATCACCGCGAGGCGATCCGCGCATCTCTCTCTCTCTCTCTCGTACGGATCTCCTACTCCCCGTGAGCAGCGCGCGGTTCTTTGTCTTTCTCCACTCGGTCACACACCTCTGGCACGTCCATCCGGCAAGAGTTCGCCCGTTCAAGGTCCCTCTCGGCCGCTCTCGGCAAGTGCCTTGCACTCCGCACGTGCGCGAGAAGTCTCTCTCTCTCTCGGGCCCGCTGCCGATTTCGTCATCTAACTGGCGAACGCTCCCTCCTCCTCCTCTTATTTTTCGCTTGGTTCTCGCAGCTCTCTCGGCTCGGGTCATAGAAAAATAAGTGACTAACCGGTTGCGTAACCGCGATAAAGATGCGCAACTATGGATTCACTCGCGCCGAGCCGCGTTCGCGGAAAGATAAAGCCGAGATGTTTGTCGAGCGAATTATATTGAGCCTCGCGCGCCCCGGGTTTCGACAAGTTTTATAATCGCCTGCAGTCTCTCGTTATCTCCTACAAACTAGATCGAGAAAAACAAAAGTCACACAGCCCTCTCTCGATCGGACTCAATAGAAATCGGATTAGATAATTCGCGGAGAGACCGAGAGAGCTGAAATAGCCCGGAAAAAAAAAAAAGAATCGTGACCCGTTGCGACAAGGTCTTCTTTATCGGGATCGTTGTATCTATGAAGCTTCAATGAATTTCACTCTGTTTTCAGTAGACTCGCGCGCTCTCGAGTGCCCGCGCGCCGCCTTGTATAAATGCGAGTTCGAAATAGAAAAAGAGCCTCGGAGCGCGCGAGTAAACATTGGCGCGAGTAATCAAACTCGGCTCCCTTCTTTTATCTATTAGGGAATTCAATAATTTCTCCTACCCAGTTTTAAAACGCCACATCCTTCATAAAATCACGCTCCTCCGCCGAAATTGCGCAAGTTCATTTTAAACTCCAGCTATTGATCTTGGCTAAATTACTCACAAAAAAAAAAAAAAAAAAAAAAAAAGAAACGACGCGCTCGTCGTAAACTCCAAGCTGTACAGCGGCTCGGCCGATAGACGAATATTCCCGCGGCGCATAGTAAAACCAGCGGCAGCGTCAGCTCGGCGTGACCCAGTTACTCGCTTCTAACGTCAGACATAACAAATCCGGCGGACGCAACGCGCAGTCGATAATTCGGTG
Organism: Ormyrus pomaceus; assembly: GCA_900474385.1. Taxonomy (NCBI): domain Eukaryota; kingdom Metazoa; phylum Arthropoda; class Insecta; order Hymenoptera; family Ormyridae; genus Ormyrus; species Ormyrus pomaceus. The sequence continues at coordinate 16,515 of UCOM01001289.1, forward strand.
TGTGTCGTTGCACACGCGGAGTCCCCCTCCCCCGTTACAACCTACTTCGAATGTGGGTCACGGAGCGCGCACACACACACACGCGCGCGCGCGCGCGCATCCTCCTCGTCCGATTTTTTCGGCGTTTGACGAAATTTTCGAAACGTCGCCGAGAGAGCTTCTCGCGCTCGCGGGATGACGCTCCGCGCGCGAGTTGCTTCAGCTTCGGGTGTGGCAATGCCCCGGGACGATTATCTCCGCTCTCTCTCTCTCTCTCTCTCTCTCTCTCGCGATGGCCCATTATGTAAAGAGTGCAAGCGCGAAGAGCGGCGATTGGGAAAGCTAGGCTGGGCCGACTGCCTTCTTTTTTTTTTTTTGGCCGACGATCTCTATGCACGTGGCGCTTCGGGTTTGATTTTAAATAGCGCCGTGACCCCGTTGCGCCGCGCTGTAAACGATAGGTCTAATCGCGGAAAGGTTTTAATATCAAACGAGAGGGGAACCTTGAGAGTCTGTTTGACTGAATTTATTTTTTCTCCACGCGGCTGGAGCGAATTAATTAAAAATGGCCGGGAAAAGGATTTTTTTTTTTTTTTTTTTTTTGGAAAACGTTGGTTTTGCTTGTTTTTTTGTAAAATTACCAGATCGATGCGATAAAAATAGCTCAAAATAAATGTAATTCTTTTGAAATAGAATCAGTTTCCAATAAACGATAGATTTTATTTTAATCGATTAGCCAGTTCGAGGTTCGATCGTACAAGAAGACGCGGCGAAATATCGATTTGTAGCACTCTCGTTATCTCTAGTTTCTAGATAAATATAATGCGACTTCTGTTCTAGTAAAAATGTGCTCGATACTCAAGTGGACTTTTATTCAAATTTTATCAAATATTTAATCAAAGTCTCGCCAACGTTACGGTCCCAATAGCCCGCATTATATAAAGCCCGAAGCCTCTCTCGATCGGCGGAGCCTGCCGCGTTTTCCCGAAACCTCCGATTACCATAGCCTCAATAAAGCTTGAACTCCGCGGCTCCGAAACGGCTCAATGCCCATATCATCCGACAATATTTCCCCGCCTCTCCGGCATTCTACTCTCGCTGCATCCCACCGCAGGTGGAGATTCCACTCCCGACCCGAATACTCTCGGCGGTGCATTCCCGGAAGCCGCCCGTGAAAATCGCGATCGGAGCGCGACACCTACATGCCAGAGTCGAGAGAGTGACTCTCTCTCTCTCTGTGTGCAGGAGGCGTACACGAACGACGGCGGCGGCGGCGGCTCACAAAGGCGCCTTTTCCTCCGCTGGCGCATGCAGCGAATACGATCGGGGGGCCCCTTCTAGCGGCTCCGAACACTGTTAGAACTAACTGTAACCCAGACCTACTTCGGCTGCTTTTGGCTTCGCTCGGCTTGCCTAACTCGAACGCTCCGCTGCTCTCTGCCGCCGCCGCCGTTGCTGCGTAAGCGTTCTTGCGTTTTGCGGCTGTTATTTTAGAGCCGCGGACCAGATGCGCCGTAATTCACGCGGCCGACGTGCCTCGAGATCTGGATGATCGAGTTTGCTGGGGATTCTTTGTCTTTCGGGGATAAAGGCTTGGAGGAGGATTTGAGAAATTAGAAGTTTAGATTAGATTTTTCGGTTGGAAGATAAGGATGACTGCTCCTTTTATTAATTCGTCTCTTGACGGTGACACAAAGAATTATCTGTGTTCAATTGTTAGTTCATCATATAGCAGATTACGTTATAGAGTTTGCACTCTTTCGTACAATCAATTGGATTGCAAAAAATTAAAATGTTTTTATTAAAAATTAAAGAATAAATGAGATCGGTAGAATGAATGTAGTAAAAAATACTCATGTTTAAAATAAAAAAATACATTAATAGTATCAAAAATAAATATAAAAATCTAAAATTAAGATCTGCGGAGTAAAAAAAACAGTCAGCCTCATACTCGACTTAGTTTATTTGTCAGTGTTCGTGTACATAAAAAAGTCAATGAATCTAGATAATCGGAGAATGGCTTAAAATTGCAGAGTTCTATTTATCAACAGTCACCGAGATAACGTCACTCATTTATCGGCTTCCACGTGCTGTGCGAAAATTTGTTATCGCAGTTTTTTTCTAAATTACTCTCGGTTCACTTCATCCCGCACGCATAGTTTTTCGGCACAATATTAATAATACATCACAGACGGCCCACTCACTCGCACTGGATAAAATCACTCTTTCGAATGCAATTTCAATTGATCTATCATTATAATATTCATTAATAAATTCTGAATAGCTCCGTGCCGCATTACTTTTATTAAAAACTCTAACGAAAAAACTCGAGCGAACCCATCGCGAACTGCACTCCGCGCCGCGCGCAAAAAACTCGCGAGCCTCGACGCAAGTGCATCGGCGGCCGGCGGCCCACTGCTCCCGCTCGCCAGCCGGGGCGTGCTAAAATACGCGCGGCGCGCCGACTGCACTTGGCTCTCTCGCGGCCGCCTCGCGATATATATATACATTTTCGCGGAGAGCGGCGAGATTCGCCAGTGCAGTCGGCGAATGCGCGCGCTCGGCGCTCGCGATTGGAGAGGGGGCGGCGCGCCCGGTGCAGCCAATCGCCCGAGCGGTGCATCCTACTGCACTCTCTCTCGCTCTCTCGCTCTCCCGCCACCTGCTGCCGCCGCCGCCGCCGCTGTTGCGCTTCTGCACTTTTCGCCCTCTCGAGCGACGAGCGAGTAGTAGCGAGGCGGATAGGTCAGACGCGAGATTTCGATTGCGAAATTTAGCGAGGCCTTTTCCTCCGAGCAATTAACTCGCGAGCGCAAATGGACCGCCGAGATTGACTTTCGGATTATCTAAGAAATCGGCCCGTGGCAGATTATATCATTGAAAACGCGGCTCTCGACGCGATCGCCGAGAGAGAATTAGAAACTCGGGAGAGCCACGTGCGCTTGCGAAAAGAAAGCATTTTAAAAGGCTTAGTTCCTGCAGAGTCATAGAGTCCCGCGGCCGCCGCGAAGTAGTGCAAATCCCGCGTGGGCCAGACTCCCCCCCCCGCCCGGTGAAAGTCGGCTACATATATATTGCAAAAATGCGCCGTCCCACTTAGGCGCCCGGGCCGTTTGGTGAGGTAACTGCCTGTATCTCTCTCCGCCTCGCAACCGCGGGGCCCATTTTCTCTTTTAAAATAGAAATCCCTCTCCTCGGGAGCATATCTATATATATATGTATATATGTATAAAATAAAAAATTTCGTGAGAGACTTACCCTCGCAGTAGAGGATGACGTCGGTGAGACTCTCGCTTTTGAAGAGATTCGAGAAGGACGTGGCCAGGTTACTGCCGAAGCTGTTCCACTTGAGGCAGAACTGTTGTTGATGAGAGTCCATAATGCCACCCCTCGGTCCGATCCCGTGACCTTCCTCGCCACCCCTATCGCTGCCGCCCTCCACTATGGAATTCCCCTCTCTATCGCACCCGTGCCCGACTGCTCCTCCAGCTGGAAAATAAAAGAAACGACTAGATTCACACCTTTGCCAGCCAGGAAAGCTTATCTGCGGACCACGGCCCCTTTTATCGACCTTATCCTTCATCGAGCGCCGCCCGATTACGGCCGCCGATGTATTTACTTTTCCTTCGCGGTCGATTCGTGCATTAATGATGGTATATGCTAATTCGCGTATCGGCTCCCCGCGCGGCGGTTTCTCAATCGGATTTTCAACGAATATAAAAAAACTCTCCGGACTTTTATCAATCCCCTCCCTCCCCTCCTAATTAGCCGTCCCGAAAATAAACGGCCCAGAATTAGCAGCGGTGCCCCGTTAATTTGGGCTCTCGAGACTCGAGAGGCTCGAGCCTCCATTCGAAAGTCCGCCGATCGGCGCATTCTAATCTCCGTGACGGGGCCTGTGTGTGCTCGGTTGCGAAAATCCGGCCTTCCTAACGCTGCTTTCGACTCTCGGCTAACGGGGCCGGGAGCGAGAGAGAGAGAGAGAGAGGAGGTGCCAAATTGCTCGCCGCGCGAATTCTCTCTCTCTCTCGCTCCCTTCTCTCGAATTCCACGAGATGGAACGGCGAGATATGGGTTTTCGCCGCTGGTACCCACTATAATAACGTCGGCTAGCACCTTTCTAATAAGTCGACGTCGCCGGCGTCCCACTGACCCCAAAAATTCGACCGAATGTCGTCCGATCGCGAGCTCGAGTTCCCTCGGTTTCCCTCGCGGCTCTCTCGCCCACTCCCCCCGTACGAGAGAGAGAGCCGTTATGTGCTGGGAGATTCTTCGCCAATTTAAAGTCCGACAGTGCAGCGATTCCGATCGGGCGGTATTTTCTCGGGTGTACGCTCTTTTGGGAGAGGAGCCGTTAATTGGACTTGTCTAATCACGTGGCTCGAATTAGCATAATTTTTACGATTTTTCGCGGAACCTTTTTTTTGGGGCTTCTAAAATTAGTTTATTATACAACTATTAGTTACTAATTGGTATACCAATACGTGCCAGCGGACAAGAGCGGAATTAATAAATGAAAGTTTCAGCCGTTAATTCAAAATGTATCTTTTAAATTGACATTCGTAGGAATAACGTTTATCGGCATACGTGGTACTATAACACGTGGGATCAATCTATATACTCAAAACAACTGTTTTAGTTTAATTAGTAGATTGTACAGCAGTTAGTATTATTAAATTACGTGCTAGTATCGCAATTATAAATAAAGATAGCGTTCAAATTTGTTGTTACAATACTAAGTGTATTATCGTTACTCCGATTAATTAAAGGTCATCGAAATTTGCAACGACGAACCAAGCAGATCATTACTAATTATATCAGCGACCCAGAGCTCCGATAAACTCTCGGAATTCCCGCAGCGTGCTTGAAAAATAAAGTGCACATGCCGTTACCCAAAACAAAAACCACCAACAAAAAATAACCCGAATTAACAGAGGTGCGGAGAGCACGTGTATATATCGGAGTAGCGATCGACATCGGTATTGAAAATTGGCTTGGGATAAAAACCTACCGGACAGCGAGAGTGTCTTCACGAAGCGACGAGGGGGCCTCTTTTTTCGTTGAGCCACCTCATTCACAAGTGTCCACTCGCCTCATCTTGCGCCGCTCGGTTGTGTCGGAAGGAGTCGCGTCGCAAAGCGAGCCAACGGCGAAAAGTGCGGGAGCTGCGCGCGCTCCTCGGGCGCGCGATCTCGTCCGGTATCAAATTATTGCTCGGCGCCTTCGCGCACTCCGTTCTCTCTCTCTCTCTCTCTCTCTCTCTGTCTCGACACTTCACACTCGGTCAATCGACAAACTGCACACACAACGATATCCCCGCGGCCTGGGTGCTGGTCAAAATACGAATAAAGGCAGAAAAACCAAAAGAACTTGCACTGGCGAGAGAGAAGGAGCGGAAGAGCTGCCCTCCGTGTCTGCGTTCGGCGCTCCTATAGCCCGGGCGGAGAGAAAGAGAGGCTTCGATATTGTGCTCGCGGCGCCGCGTCGACCGACGAAATGGCTCGGCGCGCACCGCGTGCGTACGGCCGACCTCGTGGCGCGTGGCAGAGCGCGGCTAGGAGAGAGAGAGAGAGAGAGAGACGGAACGAGCTTCGGGCACGCAAGCACGCGGAGCGAGAGAGAGAGAGAGAGAAAGAGAGGAGGCCTGCAGCTAATAGAAGCCTAGCAGTAGTAATTCTAGCTTCGCGCGGCGGCCGTCGAGCGGCGAAAAATCGGCGAGTGCAAGGGTTGCCCGGCCCTCTCTTCGCTGGCCCCGCGGACAGAGAGAGAGAGAGAGAGAGCTTCAAGCTCTCGTGGTGGGAGGCGTCGCGCTCCGTGGCGCCGGGAGGAGGAGGGGAGGGGGAGCGGGAGGCGGAAGAGTCGGACTGAGGAGACAAGGTGCCTCGGAGCGGGTGGAGCACAAAGGTACACTGCATTTCGGGGATACGCGTCGACGGGGAATTGGGTCACGGATGCGATGCGCCCGCTGATAGAGTTCTCTCGCCTTTTTTATGGGAAACAAGTGCCGGCGCGGGCGAGCGCTTTTGTTTTAGGGCGCTTTTCACGGGAACAAAGAACTGGTCTTTTTTTTCGACGGCTAATCTACGCGAGGTTTAGTTTTGATCGATAAACGGGCGATGCGGCGATTGACGGCTGCTTTTGGATAAAGTTATAATGATTATCGACGTACCGAATCGATCGCAACGTGAATCGGTTAATTTATGTTTATTTTAATTTCGAACAAAGTTTTTCTAATTTTACAACGTATCGCTTCGATTTTCTCATTCATCTAGCTAATTGTTTCTTTTTAAAATTGTCGCTTCTATTTTTTTTTACCGCCTCCTTTGTCTCAAACTACTACCGTCTAGACTTTTCTAACTATAGATCAGACACTTTGCTTTTCTATTGCCCTCTTAAATTTTTTCTATCCAAAGTTTCTCTCCTTTGTCACTCCAACGATCGTTTTTCTCTCTCGATTAAATTTACTAGGTTATTTCAACCATCGCCACCCTTTAACAATCCCCAATTAAAGATTAAACAGATTTTATAAATAAAATTGAAAATCTAAAAATTCCAATTTAGGTCACTCAAGTAAACGCGAAGTTGACCGTAAAAGCCCAACACGTATACCTCACCAACACGGCTGCCCAAACAATTGACCCGCTTATAAACTTTGGGAAGCTCGCAAATAGCCCGCTCATTAAGCCCCCCGGGTCCTCTCGGCGATCATCCGCGCCTCGCTCCGCGAGCCCGCCGAAATCCCGACACGCGTGTCCTCGGGGACGCCATCGCTGCGGCGCTCCGCTCGGGGAGAGCGTCGAGAGGCGAATCGCCGCTTTTGCTAACGCTCCGCTCGTTGGGCTATTATTTTACCCGCGTAAAACACGAGGCGAATTTCCAGGACGGCGCAATTGTTGGAGGCTGCCTCGTGCGTATTGTACGCATCGACTTTTTTTGCGTTCGCAGCGGTCTGTTTTGACAACTGGATGCGCGCGTTTGACGTATACGCGGCGAGGAAGGAAGGTTTCGACGAATGTAATTGATTGGATAAATGGTGTAATGAGATCGTTGATGCGGACGTCTTCGTTAGAGTTTCTTTTGGCGAATTGCAGGGAAAACGTGTATTTTTTTTGCGATCGATGCGATAATTTTAAACTATATACGCTTTTTATCTTTTTTTCTAAGAAAGAAGTTTCTTATCTTTCGTCACGAAATGAAGTTTTATATTCAGTTGTTGGTAATGTTTGATTTTAATTGTTTGATTCACTTATCATTTTACAGATCTAATCTTAGCTCAAATTACCACGTACATCGGCAGTGTGGCGGCACTATTTTCATAGTTATATAAATGCAAACCAAATTCAGTTTTCAGAGTACATTAAATTAGAATAGCATTAAAACTCGCGATAGCGGAAACATTTTCTTCATCTATATATCATTTTTGACGAGCCAGCTGAAAAATTAGCGATTCTTCATTTAAAATTACCACATTATCTTCCTACAGATTTTTCTTAATTTTGGAAAAACAAATCCCTAAATCTTCTCGTAAATTTACAATTCGAACGGAGCATTTTCGCGGAAGCTCCTTATACGATTCCTCCCGAAAAAAAATGCAAATCACGGAGCAAAGAAAATGCTCAGATTGACCGATAGAACTCTGACAGAAACAAATGCCCGAGCCCGCGGAGCCGGAAGGAGCGCGGAGATGAGGATTGCGCGATATAGAGAAGGAGAGAGAGAGAAGAGGAAGCGAATCTGCCCGAGTGACATAACATCGCCGGCGGGATATCGGCAAGTTCCGAACGCTAATCGAGAAGGTAAACTGCTATGTAAGTCGGACGAGCATCGATTCTCGGGACCGCCTCCCGAGTTCAAGGTGAGATATGGAAATAAGGAAGGCCGAAATCGTCTGCCATCTCGCTCTCGTTGCTTACCTCCGACTCCCGACACGAGGAAGTGTGTTGACGGACGCGGCGAGTGTTATCCGCGTGCGCGCGAAATCTACTACGAGAGAGCCTCGGAAATTCACGATCGGGGGGCCTCCGTTCATTGAAAAGCACGAGAGAGAGAGAGCCAAGCGAGCAGCAGCCCACCGGACGTCTCTTATCGCTTTCCTTTAAATATCGTTTGCTCTCTCGCGGCCTCTGTCATAACAATTAGCCAGATTTATCTGCCGTATTAAGATGCAAAGTGTGTGTGTGCCGGTATAATATCAGCATAAATAAGCGTTAGAAAATACAAAAATCTCGCCCCGAGTCAGGTTGATTCGGATGAAATTCGGAAATGTACGAATGCGTTAAGTAGAACGAGTAGGTTAGAGCAAGACACTTGCGCGGCGTGCATAAGCCGAACTTTATTTTCTGCACGAGTCGATTAGCATGACAAAGACGTCTGTACACTCGTTTTGAAATTATAAAACTATTGAAACGACAAAGATTCTAATCGCGCGGGTTGTTTTGTCGAATGAAAGAGGTACGACGGTAATCGATAGGTAACGATAAGATCGATTTACGACGTGTAATAGACCGATTTGAGATATACAGTAATATTCAAGTTTACCGAGCATTATCGAGTTGTGCATCATGATTCTACGAGAATGCTGTAAAAGCAAGATTAAATTCGTGTCGTTCCCTTTTGAATCTGCCCGCAAAATCGTAACCGGGAAACAAATAACTTTTGTCATCTCTATACTTTTAACAAAAAAACGCTAAATAAACTATTATCATTCAAAAAGAATAACAGTCCAAACCGAATGAGAAGCTCTGCATCCGATGACCCTGAAAGAGAGTACACCAATAAAAAAAAGGTGCACGACGGCATCGCAGTCAGTCTCTTTAGAAAGCATTAATGCCTCGTAAGTGGCGGCATTAGACCCCGGGGGCCAAGACTTGTTGCCTAAATGCACCAATCCATCCGTCAATAAAAAGCTGTTTTTGTTTTCGGCCGTCGACGAAAACGAGGCCACAGCCACCAGCTGCGCGCTCGCGCAATCGCCTAATCAGCGCGGCGTTCTGCATAACACCGCATCCCCGTATTACAAAACGTACATCTCCCGCGCGCCGCGGTCTCCTCCATTTCGGGGAGCGATCTCCCGCGCGAGCCAATCTCTCGGCGCGGCGCGCGAAAAAGTTCCCCGGTATCGATAGAGAGAGAGAGAGAGAGAGGCGCGCGATAGAAAAAGAGGAGGAGGGCCGACTAAAAATATATATTCGGACCGGAGGAGCGTGATTCACTTTGGATATACGGCCCGGCGGCAGCAGCAGCTGCGCTCGAGAGAACGTGACATCATCGCCTGCCCAAATGCCCCGGCGGCGGCGGCGGCGGCGGGCGGCATTAGGGCCGCGGGAGCGCACACGCGCGCGCGCGACAATATGCTGCAATAATATGACGTATTTGCGCGCGAGCCCGGCCTTGATCGTAGCGCACGAGCGGCAGATTACAGAGGCCCGCCCGGCCGCGAGAGAGAGAGAGCCCCTTATCTGCACCGCGCGCCGGGACCGACCTAATTATTACCGAATTTTCATAACAGTGCGCCGCGCCGAGCGTCGTGCGCGTCTTTCGCGAGGCGGCGGGCTGAGCGGGTTGAGAGTTTTATTTGGGCTCGAGAGCTCTTTTTGGAAGGATGGGCGATTATTTTTTGTTTTTTGGGTTGCAAAATTTGGTTAATTGTTGGGGTGATGCATTTTTTGAAGCATCGTAATTAAAAATTTATATGAGAGGCGCTAAGTGATAAGCGTTATTATTGCAAAACAAAAATAATGACGGTCGATGTTTTGCGGTTTTCCCGCGCCTCGCCCAAATTTCCCTAAATGTGCACTCATTCTTAAATTTAATTACTTATTCATACGAGCCGTTAAACTTGCATGCTTTTTATTAAAAGTGACGGCACGCAGTTTTAACCCACTTTTGTCTGCATTCAAATGTACTTTTTGCGATGACATTCATTAAATCAATTAAAACACAATTAAACGGTGAATTTTGTTAGAAGCTTAGACCAAAAATTCAATTTTAGTAAAGTCTTATCGTCAAGCGCGATATGTCAATTGTGGCATCAAAGCAATTCGATGTAAGCGGCGCGTCAATGGCAAAAAGTTAATTTGATTTCCGCTCAATGCAGAAATTAGCACCGCTCGGGCACTTGAAATTCAAAATAAAGCGCATAATAAGCAGAAAAAAAAAAGAAGCTTTGGCTCGACACCGGCATCAATATGCATATTCGCTCGCCGATGCACCGCCCGCAGAAAAACTGATTACTCGCCCCAAAAAAAGCAAGCGCGTCCTCCGAAAAAATTCCCGACTATTAATTGACGATCGGTAGAATGACTGCAAGTTACCTTCTAAATTCAGCAGCAAATCGTACATCGCACCAAGCGATGTCTCCTGCAGCCGGTGCCCAATAATCGTGCCGTGCCGAAACGCGAACCGTTCCAAAACTCGCTCCTCTCCAAACCGTAAACTGGATATCGAGAGTTCTCTTCGATAATTGCCAAACAAAAGTATATACGAAAAGTTAAAAAGCAAAGAGCCTATCCGAAATAGAGACGCACCGGTCGATCGAGAGCATCCAAGCGCCTCGGCGTATCCGGCAAAAATTCGGCGAGCCTGCACTCGCGCAGTCAAATCTATCTATCTCTCTCTCTCTCTCTCTCTCGGAGAGCGCGCGTGTGCACAGTCAACAGCTAAAGCGTATAGAGCGAGTTTGCGCGCGTGCGTGCGTGGGGGGAGGCGCGGAGGAGGAGGGAGGCCCGCCGTCTGCGGCGCGGCGGGGAGGTAATTTCGGGTGCGATAGGGCGGGGAGAGAGAGAGAGAGAGAGGGAGGGAGGAAGGGAGAGAGGGGGCAGCCGGCTCAAGGTCGCCGCGGGGCCGCACGCGCGGCTCTCCTTCGCATAAGCGCGGAGAGCTGCACATGCGCGTCGCCGCCGTAGCTGCAGCGCGCGGGGTCCTCCTTCTTTCTCTTTTCTTTTGTGTTACCGAGAAGATGGAGGGAGAGAGAGAGAGAGAGAGGCTGCTACCGCTGCTGTTGCTGCACACGCGTCGATTCCCGATGCCGCGCGGACGACGCAATGACGATTTTGGAAGGTGGCCCCGGGAGAGAGAGAGAGAGAGGTGGTCGTGCAATTTTCCGCATAGAGCGCTCGGGCGACTTGTTTCTCTTTTTTTCGGGGCTTGATGCAACGCGCGCGGAGCCGGCTCGTTTAAAAATCGAGATTATGTAAGCGGGCAGACGAAAATAGGCGGATGCGGCGGACGAGATGTCGGCAATCGTGCACTTTGTGCCAGGACTCGATGTTTAGACTAGCGCTCGACATTGAGGCCGAATAAATATTGGACGATTCCACCTTTTTTTTTTGCTTTTCGGTCGGGATTTCATGCCGATCGAGGAGTGCAGAGAGAGCTTTCTCCCGAAGACTTTGAGTTTTTTTCGGAAACGAGCGCGCAAATAGATTTATCTGCCTTATCGAAGTGCTTTTTAATAAACTTTCGCATCGGCGTATCGCAGTTACTACTTCCTCCTGTGTAAAAAAATGATTCTAAAACCACGTGATGTTTATTGCCCGGGTTTATAGATAACGTTGCATTCCCATTAACAAAATTTTTTTCGTCACATCTCGCATTTTAACGCGCAAAATGAAAAAAGACCAAAACAACACTGTCAACGTCGGCTCGCGTCACGAAATTTTTCGATGATTCGTTCCAACGGCTCATCGAGCACCCATAAAACGCCTTTATCTCACCTATATCCATCAGCGATCCGAGCCGATCGGCGAGTCCCCCTCTTACTGCGCAACAACTGCAGCGGCTCGAAAAGCGTCAAAAAGCAAAAAACAAAAAAAAAAAAAAAAAAAGAAAGGAGCAGCTCCCAAGGATCCTAGAGCGAACGGGGTCGAAAGTAGAAAGCTCTTAGGAGAGTCGCATTGTGCGATGATTAGGTTTCTCCGTGGTAGAGCCGGCCGGGCCGCCTCGGTCCGCTCGCCGGTTGCATGCCTCTTGCGTAATGTTCCCCCTTGGCCGTTTTCGGGAGGCCTCGCCGCCGCCGCCGCCGCCGCCGCTGCTGCTTTTTTTTTTCCTCTCTTTTTCGCGCGCGCACACACCAAGAGCGTTTGGAGGAGTTTTATATATAGTCGCGCAGTGGCTCTTTCTCTTCGCGTCGCTTCCTTCTCTCTCCGATGTTAATTTACTCCGCGCGTGGCGGACTTTTGTTTACCGCGGGAGCGCCTCTCCTGGCCTTTTTTTTTGCTTATTGCTTTGCTTTGCTTTGCGCAGTTTGCTAATGCGGGAAAAACTGGAGCGCCCGGTGTGTTGCATAATTTTAGTTACTTTGGTCATTAACTTTGAATTTCATTTTTAATGCAGCGGTTTCGGTTGTTTGTTTGGAATTTTTTGCCGAGGAATTTTATTGTTATTCCGTCGCTCTCGAGGATTCTTTGTCTCGAAAAAAATACTGCAGAAAGGCCGATATATAGGCTTCGATGCACGGCGAATGAGGCTCTCCGGGTTTTACCAGATTCTATTTAGCATGAAATGGGACTTCCGAAAACACTCGGGAGGTATTTTTCGGCTGTATACCCATTAAACGTAGTAGTTAAATTGCGTAGCTCGACCGACCTGAAGCTATAATTTCGAGCATTGCATAAGAAATCGTTATGAAATGAAAGCCGAAAAAAAAACGGGCATAAACCTTCTTCGAAAATAAATAAAATTCAAACTACGGGCACAAAAATAGAACTACCTCCGCTACTCCCATTCGGTCCGCAAAACTACCCACCGCATCAAATTACATATCCGGCGCATTTGGCGAGGCCTATAAATTCACGTCCGATAGTTGTGCATAGGCAGGCAGGCTCTCTCTCTCCTTCTGCGTTCGACGCAATTCTCGAAACCAAAGCAAGGCCATAAAAGGGGAGGACCTGCATCTCTCGAGGAGCGAGAGAGAGAGAAAGAGAGCCGACATATATCCGGCGGAATGGATGTTTTGCGAATGACGTCATGTCGGGATTTCTTGGCAAAACGAAGAAAGAAAAAAAAAAAAGAAAGCGGCGTCGCTGCACTGATTCACGCATCGCACAAAGAGGAAGCGTGGCGGCGTGCGTGCCTGTTTTCTACGCGCGCGGAGAGAGAAATTGCGCCCGCGCGTATAATATAGGATAATTATAGGACTCGCTTTGCCTAAAAGTATACTCGATGCACACAAGGAGTGCCTCTCTCTCTCTCTCTCTCTCTCCCTGTTGGCCAACCGTCGATCACTTCTGCGAATCGCCGATCGGTAAAATAAAACGCAGCTCGCGGAGCTCCTCCTCTTTCTCTCTCTCTCTCTCTCTCTCTTCTCCGCTTCCTTCTGCGGCTCACACAAGCGCCGCATAAATATTGCACAATAGCCGAGCGGCGCCTTGCACCCAACACGTATTTTGGCTTAGGTAGGAGACCTTCGAGTTTCGCAAAACACAAAGATCGCCCAAATTTGAGGCCGCGGCTCTCAATGACACACGATGGGGGCCTTTCTTTCCCCCTTTGCGCGAAACTCCTCCATCGGCGGTGTCGACTACTTCTTTGCGGCTAGTTTTCGCTTCGAAATATTGATGAATATATTTATAATTTCTTTTGCACGCGGGTCATTCGGAAAGCAGATTAAGCTTTATGCGCGCATTTCACGATGACTAATAAGAACTATCAAAGCCTAAAATATTCTTTAAATAAAGTGACTCAGCGCGACATCTTAAAAGAATGCATTCAGTTTAAAATTACACTCCAAACATCTATTCTATCGCATTCACTATGTTTTTATATAACTCCCTGTGTGCTTCGGGCGCTCTACGTTTGCCTCTTTGTTTTAATGATTAGACATATTTTCGTATGTTGGTAATTAAAATTATGCAGTGCCTTGCAAATAATTTTTTTGTAAGAAAATTATCGAATAAAAGATAGAAATTAAATGCAATGTTGACTTGTGATTAATACATAAAAATGCTCTTTTATACTTTACATTATTTAGAATTTTACTGCTTTATTTCAATAATCAATAACATTTTGTTTTTTAAAAAGTAATAGTTACAATTATACTAAGAACAACTATTTTTGATTAGATTGTTCCACTTTTTTTAACAACATAATTACTATTCAAACAATTAATTAAATAATTTAAAAGCAACCATAATTTTTTAAACATTTATTGGATGTGTATAACTGGACAATATTCTTTTTAATATTTTTAGTTTTGCGATCTTTCATTTACATATTTAAGTATATTATTCGATTAAATTGGAATCATATAGTATTGCTGTTTAAACACCGGACTAAAATAACTCATACTTGAATAATAACTTAATGAATTACGCTATTACTAAGGTCTGACAAAAGTCATCTAATTTATAACTCATCATTGATCCAAATACCAAATTAAAATACCTCTAACTTATCTAAATAACAATAATAATAATATACGTAAAGAAAATGAAATGAAAAAACGAAAAAGCCCACAACTCATCTGAATCTAAACATGCTCGCCGCGAATTCGGCGAGCCAGTTGGATATCCTTGGGCATAACGGCTACCCCCTTCACGCGGACAGCCAAGTTCGCATTTTCAAAAATCCTAACCAAGTATTCCTCTTTAGGAGGCTTCCGCGGCGCACTCCGTTCGGCACTCCGGCAGCGCGAGTCGCCTTCGAAATCTTGGGCCGTCTCGCGAGGCAGACTCCGGAGGGGCAATTTTCCGACGAGCGGCTCGCTGGACCTCTGGTATCTTCTGATCTCGCGAAGAGCCGCGCCGCCGGGCTTGTAGCGGCGGGGCTTCTTAACTCCTCCGGTCGGGGCTGCACTTTTGCGAGCCGGCTTCGCGGCGGACTGCCGCCCGGGAGCTTTTCCTCCGGTGGATTTACGGGGCGTCTGCTTGGTACGAGCCATGGCCTTCCCGGGGGGAGGGGGGAATTACATTCGCCTCGGCGACGAGTGACCGAGCCGGGACTCTGTTTTCGGCTAAAACCTGCGATTAACTTGAGAAAAAGCCTATTTACTCGGCGAGAGAGAGAGAGAGAGAACGCCGCTCCGACGGAGGGAACGCTGCGCGTTTTGTTGTTGAAAGTCAGGCCGCGCGCGTGCAGTCGCTATGACGACGCCGACACGTACATAGCCCGAGCTGTTTCGCCCGGCGACCGCGCCGAGGTATTATGTATATATATACGTGTGTTTTCGTGCCTGCTTTTTGCGCCGCGTGCGCATTATCTCGTGCATCGCTGGCCGGTGAGCGGACTTGTATTTTTTGGCGGAAGCGTCTATTGGCGAGCTGCGGTTCGGTTTTTTTTTTTTTTTTTTTTTTTGAGGTCGTTTGTATATTAGGTGTTGGGCTTTTCTTTAATTTTGTTATAATTATTTTCAAAATGGTTGATCTTGCATAAATTGATAAGAATGCGAAAATGTTTTAGAAACATTTTTAACCAGCGGTCCTAGTATTTATAATGAATGCAAGCACGACTCTTACGGTAAGAGCTCGGCGCTGTAGTACACACTGAATTTCTAATATAACAGTACAAGTTCAAACGGCCTGGCACATTAGTACGTACTATTTATTTGCGCGAGGTCAAAGAACCGTGCTGAAATCATTGACCGCAAGCGCTAGAAAATATTGAAACCACCAAACCGAAACGGCCGCTTCGAAAAAGTACTATGTCGTTTTGGTCACCCGGAAACGAAACTGCACTAAAAATTGCTTTCCCGCAAAACACTCGGGCGCAATCGGCTCGAAACCGTAAATAACCGCGATTGAAAAACAGGGCTTAATTTAAAAACAACTAAAAATTTATCCCAGAACACTTGAGGGAGCTCTTGCGTGGAAAAAAAGAAAACTTCATTAGGCTCTGCAATGAGCGGACGAAAATACCCGGGCCAAGATTTACGCAAGACGCAGCGGCGGCATCGGGAATAAAGCGAAGGGGTGAGTACGCCGGCTCTCGCGGAGGACATAATGAAAGATCCCATTATTAGCATCCGTGCATACAATGCGAAGGCTAGAAAGCTGGGGGGAGGTGGGGGCTCTGATAATTTCAGCACACGCACAGCCGCCCGTCGTCGTCGTCTCCGAGGGCTGGAAATCTGCGTAGACGCGGGAGAGGGAAAGTTATCTCTGGCGCGGGGGGAGGAAGGCGAAGGAGAGCGAGAAGGAGGCGGGAGCGAAGCGGAGCATCGTCGCTGGACCGTGGGATGGAAAGTGGATGACGTCGCCGAGGAGGAACCGAATTCCCCGACTGGGGAGGGGGTTTGACTTTCCGTCGGTCTCTCTTCCAAGGAGAAACTGCACGGAATCTTGGAAGCCGAGCTTTTCCTTCTGGGTTCGGAGAGCCGGGTTTTTGCAATTCCAGCCCCTTGTAAATTATCGCCCGAGCGAAAAGGCTCGATTTCAATTGAGGCGGGCGGCCTTAACGAAAGCTGCCGCCCCATTTTTATTATTCCCGCGCGCTCCCGGCGTCATTAAAACTAGAAATAACCTATAAATTTGCCGATCCCCGGGCCCGGCGCTTGCAGCCCCGCTTATTCTTACCGCGTAGTCGTAACATTTTACTCCAAGAATTTTACAGCGAGCGCGTTTTCTCTCTTTCTCTCTCTCTCTCCCGGCTAGGTCCATCCATCTCGCTCTCTCTCCCTCAATCGGCCTCTCTCTCTCTCTCTCTTACTCTCCGTTTCACTCCCTTCTACGCAATCTCCTGTCTCTCTCGCCCGGGGGGCGAAACGAGCGCACAGTCAATACTGCAACGAGGCAAGCGAGCCACCCTAGCAGAGAGTGAGAGAGAGAGAGAGAGAGAGAGAGTCCTGGCTTCTACCCTCTGCAGCACCCCTGCACGTACGCGCGCGCACACAGGACCTTCGGTCGGAGCGAGATAGCGTAATTGCCGAAGGGCGTTGCGAGAGGGAGAGAGAGGAAGAGAGAGAGAGAGAGATAGGACGAAAGGGGTTGGCGCGATAGAAATTCTGATGAAAGCGCAGATTCTCGGCCGAGGCGAGAGACGTCGAACGCGGGGGTGTAGCGGCGATTGAAAAAAAGAAGAGAGAGAGAGAGAGACGAGCGTAACGAGGAAAAAAAGCGCTGATGCTTTTGACGGTTTTCCTTCTTCTTCCGTTCTCTCTCTCTCTCTCTCGCTCGTTCTGGCTCCTCTCTCTCTCTCTTTCTCGCTCTGTGTGTGTGCTTTTTGTTAGCGAGAGCGCGCGACTATGAGGGGAACAAAAAGAGTTCGGTCAGGTTCGAGGACGCGCTAATTAAAATCGCCGAAAACTTTTTTCCCTCCCCGAAGAGCTGCGCTTCGGCCTTTTTCGCCGTTTTTTTTTTATCCGCCCCGGTATTATGTGTTGGGGCTTCGCCGCGAGACCGGGGATCGAATATTAGAGTCGCGGCTTTTCACTTCGATGCCGGAGAGTTTTCCGCCCATTGTTCGGCCAATGTCAATGGACAAATAGTTTTTCCTCTTTTTTTTACGTTCAATTCGAGCCTCCTACTTTTACAAGCTTCGTTCTATCGGGGATCCAGGAATAATCGAATAAAATTCACAACTATTCTTGTTAAAATTGCAGATCATTTTAATATTAGACAAAGTAGACTATAGAGTAAATGAAAGTTTACTAAAAGTAGAACTTTCATTAGAAATTTAGCACCTCGTTTGATTCAATAAGTTTTCATTACAAGCCCACGTGCATATACACGTTCATGCGGCAGTTACCGCGTTATCGAGTCTATCTCGGCAAATTTATATAAACGCATCATTAGCCGTTGAAGTTTAGCTTAAACACAGGAGAGCGGAGGGAACAAAAAAGTTTATAGCCATTCATCGGCACACGTCGGTATACATAAGTTTGAACACGTTATTCAAATAAAATATGCATGAGCGGAGCAAAATAGTAGCCTCCATTTCATTCACTCGGCGAATACATAGAATTTCGCCAAGTTCAGGACGATGAACTGTAAACAACTGTTAGCTTTTATACTTTTATTTACTCCCCCTTCCAAATGAATAATCGTTTCGACAAGTTGACGATTGTTCCTGCAATACGTCCGCATTATTAAACGACCGTTTCTTTTTTTCCTTATTTTTGATATACGCCTACGCTGATGAAAAAAAGTTGCCTGGAGGTAATAAAAATCGATGATTATCGGTGCAGGGCATGTTTTTATTAGTAACTTTCTTGCATTGGATTATACTTTAATACTTTAATTGAGTATTGCTACCTATTTTTTTGTACGACAAAGTAAAATCTTTATGTATAAATAAAGAATAATGATAGTAAATAAATAATTTCTCAACTATTAAGAAATGCAGAAGTTTTTAAAAGCTTTGCTCGCATTTGAATCCCCATTTCTGAACTATAAGTACGGTGCATTTGAGGCAAGACACATTATTACTAGCGTATAATTAAAATGAACCTAAAAACGTTAATACATTCATTTGCCTCAAATAAATAATCGAATTTGACCCTCGATACAATTTTTTAGACTTAAAAGCATCTCCAAGATCATAAAGCACGACCGCCATAATATGCAATTTCTATTCAGTGACCCAAAAATTTCGTCTCGAAATGAAAATATAAATATAAATACTGGATTAAATTCAAACTACAGACCCATGCACCGGACAGCCCAAAGGTTCAAAAGAAAGCTCGGCATGCAAATAAACTCAACAGCCAGATAAGAGCCTGTTTATTAAACCGATAACGTCGTCAGCGACCCGCCAGGAATCAATCAAATCAACACACTGCACGCTCTCAACCCGTTCTTTCGGCGATGCATAGCAACGGGCAGATCTCCCGTCCAAGATAAATTGGGGGGGCCGTCGCCTAGAGAATACATAAATCTCGCACGCAGGCGCACTCGCCGAACAAGGAAGTGTACCGGCGCCACGAGGTTTCACCAGAAAGAAAAAAAAAAAGAAAGAAAGAAAGAAAG
Organism: Ormyrus pomaceus; assembly: GCA_900474385.1. Taxonomy (NCBI): domain Eukaryota; kingdom Metazoa; phylum Arthropoda; class Insecta; order Hymenoptera; family Ormyridae; genus Ormyrus; species Ormyrus pomaceus. The sequence goes on from UCOM01001289.1 coordinate 35,393, forward strand.
AACGAGCGAACGAGCGAGCGAACGAAGCCAGTTCTCGCGGCCTGAATAATAAGATGCATTTCGGTTAGGCGCGCGGTAGTTTCCCTCGGCCACTACCGGGTCCCGAAAGAGGAGGACGGCTTTAAATGAAAACCGGTAATGCGCGCAGAAACAGAGAGAGAGAGAACGGAAGAGCCGAACGAAAGAGTGAAGTATGCTCTCTCTCTCTCTCTCCCCTTCCTGGACGCAGGTTTCTTTTGCCGCCCGGCGAAACTAGGCGAAGAGCCTTCGTTAGCCTTTGCATTTTGCAGCGTAAGTCTTCGAGTCTCTCCGCGGATATATTGTATGTACGTGTGCTCTCGGCCTGTGAACGACCCTGAAGGATGGGAGATGCCTTGGTTTTGCATAAATTTAACGGGACTGTGGATTTTGCGCGTTAGAACGGAGTATAAACTTTCTGCCCGAATTTGGAATTTGAAAAGCAAAGCTTGCCCGGCTTTTGACACACTTGTGCGAGATTCCGCGGAACCGAAGCTATACATCCTCCTTCCGAGAGCTATAAAATATTTCAATATTATTAACGCTCGAAGGAAAATGAAGACGATCGCGAGTTTTGATTTTCGGAAAATAAAATAAGCAAACACCTCTCTCTTTCTTCGTCCTCGCATTAAAATACATTAAAACACGAGTATCCGTCGCAGCGAACGACGAAACGCCTATTAACCCTTATTTATCCTCGTCCCGCAATAATTTATCGAACGAGCCCGTAAAAAGCACTTCTTCCTAGTGGTCGTAAAAAACAAAAAAGGAGTTCCGAAATACCGGTATACATCGCTGCCGCCGCGGCCCCTGAGAAACGCTCCTCGTCGTCGTCGTCGAGGGAGCGCGGGACAAAGCAGGTGTTCCCCGCGTGCACTTCTAGTCGTAGAAACTCGCGCGACGAGGACCGCATAGAGAGTGAGCCGCGAGTGAAAAAAAAAAAAAATCGATCGCTAGTGCATCCTGTGGAGAGAGAGAGAAAGTACCGCCACTCGGATTAGAGGCGAGCCAATAACGCTTTTCATGGCCCGGCCGAGAGAGAGAGAGAGAGAGAGGCTTTTATTTTTGCGCTTAGGGCCCGCGACTATTCCCCATTATTCTCAGACGTCTAGTTTTCTAATGGCCGCGCCGCTGCCGGCTTGCAGCTACTGCTACGAGCGAGGGTCGTCGTGACGTTTCGCCCCGCGCGAATGCGCTGAGAAACTTTTTCGGGGCTAAGCGCGCGCGTGTCTAGGATCGAGGCTACTTCCAGTTCACTGAATTTTGACTCACCGTTGCGTGACAAAGAGAGCCGAGAGAGAGAGAGAGAGCGATTTCGCTAATCAATTGCAGTTTGTTTTATTCGCTTTTTTTTAGATCGCTATCATGACGACTTGCCCGACCGGAACACAGTCCCTTTTATCCGCGATCTATGCCGCTTCCGAAAATAATCCAACTTTTTCGGATCTAATAAAAAAAAAAAGCAACATTCCTCCTTCCCTCCTTTGTCGAGAGAAAATTCCTAGCGAGCGAAATAATAAAGCGGAAAATCGCCCGAGTTTTGGAAGAGGCGAAAAGTCCTGTACGCAACTTTCGCGACAAAGCTATATATTTAATCCTCGGAATTACGAGCGAATCGTCGCGGGCATTGTTTATCCTGCAGTATATAATGTTATTCTTGCATCGGCGCCCTTCGCGCGTCTTTCCTGCCCGCTCGTTCTTATTCACCTGTGTTTATTGACGCACTCGGTAGAGCCGCGACGAACCGACTGGTATTCGCAGCGCCGATGAAAAGGTGACGATTAAGGACGAGGGAATACGTTTGCCTCTCGATTTCGAACCAAGTCATTGACACTCTATGCTCTCGACCGAAATTCGATTAAGCTCGGATTGATTTTCCGAAAAAAAAATGACAAAAACACAAAGACACCGAACGAACATCGATTATCATTTTCCTTATCTCCGCGAGAACCTGGAATTTCTAAAGATTCGCTCGGCGGGGTTACATAACGAGAGCGGCGCACTTAGTGCCAAACAAGAGGCCCGCATCAGATAAGCCAATCGCCTCGGAAAACATCAGACTGCGTGCATAAACAAAAACGATCGTGCGCAAAAGTTCGAGAGCCCAATCAGCCGCTTCTCTCTCTCTCTCCTCTCTGCCTTCTATTCGCAAACATGCGCGCACGTACGCGCACATAGGTGTTACGCCAGGGTAAATGACCCTGACGAATCGCAATATATACCAACACTGACAGAATTCAAAATATATCCGAGAGCCCAATCGGACGCACAACCCTACCGTTAGGCCCCGCCAGATGCGTCCTCGATTCTAATATTTATCGATCCCGACCGGCGCTCATATTCAATCGTTCTATCGACGTACTCGGCATGAATAAACCAATTCTAGCCTGGCCTGGCCGAGGAGCCCCGAAACGCGCCCCGTCGCGAAAAACGGCAGCCTCGCAGAAACGAGCCCAAACTGCAGCGGCGCAAATCGGCGTAATCCCACGACTCGTATATGAGTCAATCGGTCCGTGGATGGAGGCACGCACGCGCTTCCTCGATCTCTCTCTCTCTCTCTCCTTTCAAAACAACAACTCGGTTGCAGAGCGGGCCGCTTGGCCGAAAAGAAACAAAGATAAGCCTCGATTAACTTACTCACCACTTCGGCGAATTGCACTCTCGGAATAACCCAAGCCGATTCTCAATCGTCCCCTGGGTCGTCAGGCGTCCGGCGCGATATGTGGTATTGACAAGAGAGTGCAGTCGCTGCTGCCGCTGCACCACGTGCTATCCACGTGCGTTTCTAAAATCAGTCGTGCACACTGCGTCGGGGAGGTGGGCGCCGGGTCACGTGTCGCTCCTGCTCCGCGTCATCGTCCTTCGGTTGCAATCGGTGCTCTCTCTCTCTCTCTCGTTAAACGGGCGAAATGCGTAACCGCGCGCAGAGCTTCTCTCTCTCTTTCTCGGAGCGGAGTGCGCGGATATACAATATATATAATGCGGGCAGCGCTTGAACCACGACTAGGAAAGCGCGAAATAGGCAAAGGCTCCTAAGCACGAGAGGCCGGCTCGGCTGGAATTGGACTGGTCGCGCGCGCGCGCGAGAGTCCCATAGGCCTGTGCACGCATTTTCCTCCGTCTCTCTCCCTATCCCTCTCCGGTTTTGGCAGAGCGAACAGCGAGCGCCCGTCTCTCTCTCTCTTTCCCTCTCTCCCTCCGGGCCACCCGACAGTTTTAGTGTACGCAACGGCCCCCCCTTGTCTATATACGTGTGTATGCCGATGTATGTAGTGCCAAGCGCGCTCCTTTCGCGGCTACTTTTACGATCCACCGCCGCCGCCGCCGCCGCCGTTGCCGTGCGTGCGTGAATGCGCCCTGCGCAAACTACCGGTTTAGCGCGAGCACGCGAGCCCGTAATCAGCGCCTGGAATATACTTGCCCGATCCGAGCGCCTGGGCTACCTTGTATCGCGAGGGGGTGAGGAGGAGGAGGAGGCCACACGCGTCCCGATCAAAGGAGGGCATTTTTAAGAGGGAGAGACCGCCTTCGAGCGGCTCTCTCTCTTTTTATTTTTCCTCGAACTCGAGAGCGCGTTAGCGGCAATTTCGGACCGAGGAATAAATTATGCTCGGGGAGAAGGAGAGCTGCCTCTCGAGAGAGAGCCGCGAGGCAATACAATTCGATTCATTGTTCGACGGACGGAGGAGGGAAATTGGATGAATGTAAATTCAGTGCACTCGCCTGCAAAGATGCGGCAGGGGCTGCAATTGCGTAAGCAGCGGCACGCTGATTAAACGATATGAGCGACGGCCGGTTATTTTTGGAACATTTTCGTTTTGTGTTTTGTTTACAAGAGGGGAAAATCGGCTTTGTTAATCTGTCTATTCGATCTACTACAATACCTGCATAATTTTTGTGAATAAAGATATTGATTACGTTTCGAGATGGGGAATCGAGATGATCAATACGAGGCAACGGAAAAATGCGGGTTGAAAAAAATGTACAGGCTATTCGAGTGGTCTTTAGTAAGTAAATGATTGGCTAAGCATAGAAACTTATAACCATTAAGTGTTAAAATCACGATTGCAGTACGTAAAAATATAAAGTAATAACTAGATTCTTACTGATATAAATATATGACAGATTCAAATTGTATCTAATAAAAAAAAAGGTATTTTCAGAAATTTGTAATTGTAATATCACAGTACACCTTGCGGCAGAAAATTATTGAAAACTTTCTCGTTTAAACAAGTGCGATTTAGGAAGAGAAGAATAAAGTGCGTTTATCGCACGTCTGGCAGGCGCATGAATATTAGATTATCGTGCAGATAATGAGGGTGGAACCTCGCTGCTTTACTGCATTTCCCCATTACCCTACGCAAGCTTAGAATACAAAACACCTTTAAATCATACGTTCTCCCCCTTGCCCGCTCGAACTTTCAAACTTTTATTAATTTTGCACGCTCTCCTACTCGCGGAGAAGATAATTTTTCTTTTTACGACGATTCATTCCTTAATTACGCACGCTAAATTTTAATATCGTATTGCTAAGAATAATGTTAAATGTAAATATTAAAAACTCGCAGCGTATTGCTTGGGCTGAAGTTTATAATACTCTGCCGAAATCTCGAAGTGCGTAAAATGTAAACATTTTATTTACTTCACTTAAGCTTGTATTGCAACAACCTTTAATCCACAAACAGCTCCGAACGTTTATACTCTCTAATATGCAATTTGTACACAATATTCCCGACAACGTTCATTTTCCAGCCGACCAAAAGAACTCCCAAATCGTCTTGATTAATAAAAAGCCGAAAATGCATAAGTAATCCCCGAACTCTTAAAGCCGCTGGAAACCTTCGTCCCCGTCCCTCTCCGTCCCTGAAGGAGCTACGTCAAATCGTCCCCCCAATTAGCCTTATTAATGAACGTCGCTTCCTTATAAATTCGTCAATCCGTCGCAGATTCCGAGACGCGCTCTCGGCCTTCCGATAATTTAATGGCGATAATCCTTCGGCGAGCGGAGGAAAAAAAAGAAGAAACCTCGCTAGGAAATGAATATACATTCGTTCTGTGGGCGATCTAACGTCTGTTTTTCACTATATACGCCTGGCAAGGACGCGGCGCCGAGATTAAAAAGGCGGAAGTGCGCGCGGAGAAGGGCCGCCAAGGCTGTGTACACACACCTCGAACGGCAATGGAATGCAAAAAGTACGTGAATTACGATATACTAACGAGCGCGACCTTCTGCCGGAGGTTAGAGGCTTATGGGGACCCGTGCAGTATACGACCGTAGAGAGATTAGTTCCAGCATGGTAATTAAGCAGCTTACTTATGCAGGCTCGTTACGATTTCGTAACGACGAGCGGCGCTTCTCCGCGGAGGTGTTTCTCGAGAAATCAACGCCCATGTTATACTCTCCGCTCTGAGCACAGATAAGCGAGCTCTCTTTGCGAGGAGAGCTCCGGGCGAGAAAAACGCATAAGAAGAAAGAAGTTTACGCGCGAGAAGCCCGGGGAATCACAATGGCGCACTGCGCAATCGAATCGGTCCTCGCGCACACCGTGAACTTGAGGCCTCGCTCGCCGAAGGTTATATATCCGGGCGCCGGAATCGCGGCCGAGAAAAACTCGGCTCGAAAATTCCGGCCGACTGTATGTAGTTACCGCCGTACAATTAACGTCGGCTCGGACGGACAGTTGGAAAATTACGCATCGAGCAAGTGAGGTGCTGCGTTGTTTTCCGGGTTTTACGGCTCGATGCGAGATTGCGCCGATGGCGTGCGGGCTCCTCTTCGCTGATTAATAATTTGGCTTTCGTTAACCTGCTCCGTGATGAATTAGGGAGAGAATAAGATTAAAATGACAAAGGAACTCGGGTTATTTCCGCGTCTTTTATGTTTTATCGTAAGTGATGGGAGACTTATGGGCTTGCAAATAAAACAATTTAAAGTCTGAAAGTCCGCGGTAATTTTAAATCCATGGAAAATCAGTTATTAGTAAATAAGAGGTTCAATTGAAAAATTTTTAAAATACATGTACGTTGATGTTTTAAGAAACTGTAAAATTGACATAATTACTTTTATTTAGTAACAAATTTTTCACGACAGTCATACTGACGTACTTCTATCGTACATAATTTAATATCAGAACAAAAACGTAATTACGAATAAGAAAATTATTATTATGTAAAAGTAAACATTAAATATAATTATAAGTACAATAATTTCCGAATTATTAGAAAAACTTACTATAAATGGAATTCATAAGCACAGAATTTACTAATTTTTTAATAAAAAGCTCAAAATATTTTGCCAACCATTTTTGCAAGTAAGCTTCACTAGAATCACCCTCTATTTTACGGCTTCTTTTCTCATCACGCTTTGAAATTCCAACAAATCCCGTGAATCGCGAGAATTTTTCCCCAAACCTCGCAATTCGCGCTCGCAAAAAAATGTACTCCACCGCTTTGGCCGCGAGCACGTAGTCCCCCTACCTATACGCGCGCATGCAAAATCCAACGTAAACAAAGCGCGGATAAAACGAGCCCAATCAATTGCCCGTCACTTTCTCGTCGCCGCCTCGACGACTCTCTCCTCCGACGACTAAAACGCGAAAAGATCCCCTTCGTTTACTCGACGCCTTGACCTTCAAAAGCCGGCGAACGCCATCTTAAAAACATCACCTTGAAAGCGCGCCAGTCGTCGGCCGGGTCGCCTTTCCTCCCCCGGCGGAATCAACGAGTGTGGCGTGTACACGCAAACCGCTGACTAACTAAAACAACCCCCCGGCGTACGTACGAAAAAATAGAAGTGTCATTACCTCGGCGGATCTAGGATATGAACGATCGGTAGCTCGGCGAATATCGAAGCACACATAATTCAACTCCAACACAAAGCCGATCCGCGGCGAACGATAATATAAATAAAAAGCTCGGACACGTACCTGGTGGATGAAGCCACCATGAATTGAGCAGGGACGATTGGTGATTGCTGAGGCCGTTGCCGACCGGGGCGTACATCCTCCTCCGACTACGTCACGCCCGTCACTGATCGGCGCTGCTCCTTCTCTCTCTCTCTCTTTCTCCCTCGGCGCTCTCTCTCTCTCGGTGCGCGAGAGGCCTTCGCTGCGGCTCGCTCTCTCTCCCGCGCTCTCGGTGCAAGTGCGCGCGCGCGCGCGCCCGAGAGAGCAACCCCCTGCACACTATTATACGCCACCCCCCCTACCGCGGCGACGAGCGCCAACCCCGGGGACCCTCAGTCATTTCCCCTTCCGAGCCGCCGGCACAGCCGCGGCGGCGGCGGCGACGGGGGCTGCAAGGTTACACCGCCGCCGCCGCCGCCGCCGACGACGACGACGACGGCCTCCACCTCCGATATCTCGACGGAGAGGAGAAACCGGCAGCGCCCCTATATAGGAGGGCCGCCCACGCCGAGCGCAGCCCCGGCGACCATCACTTTCGCTAAAAAGTACTTTCTCTTTCTCGCCGAGGCCGAGAGAGCCTGCCCCCGGCTGCTTGGCGAATTACCTCGCTCTCGCTCCCTCTCGCGAGCCGAGAGAGAGAGAGAGCTTTACAAGGTTGCCAGGGACGAAGGGTCGGAGCTTTTTTCGGGGGGGCCTCGCGCGCAGCTCTCGAGAGAGAGAGAGAGCTTTGCTTTTTATTCGCGGAAATGTGCGTAGTTCGCCTTTTTCGTGGCGGCGCGCCGATGAAAAGCTACTCTCTCTTCGCCGTTGTTCGCCGTTAATTGATAAAGGAGACGTTACGAATTTGTAAAGCGCAGCTTTCCGAAGGGAACGTTTTAAAAATGTTTGAACGCCCGAGTGTTCGTAGTCTTTTCGAATGATTTGATAAAGCGTTCTCGGCGAAGGGGGTAAAGGGCTCGTGTACCGCGTAGTTCTGATACGAAGCCAAAGGGCTTCCTTTTTACTTTTTTTTTATTTTTTGAGTGCCGACTGCGTAGTTGAGAACGAGGCACAAAGGGAGAGGGAGTAAAATGAATCGAAAGAGAAAGAGTAGCGGAAGAGCACCGAGCGAGTTGAATAATGATAATACGAAAGAGACTGGAAATATGAGTGAAAAAAAAAGAGAGGAAGAGCAAGAGAGAGAGAGCATTGTAAAAGCTCGAGTTCCGGGCGCAATGATGAATGCGGACACGAGGGTGTGTACATATAGAAGTGCACGAATTCGAATGCATTTGTTCGAGTGGCTTATTATTCTCTCTCTCCGTCGGCGAGGGCTTAAAATTTTTCCTGAAATTTCGCGTGGATAAATGGCTGCTCGGCGCGGCGCGCGGCGCAGATAGCCGTTCGCGCGGAGGGGGCGTTTAATATTTTTGCAATTCCCGAGGCTGAAAGTCACTTTGGAGTGGCTCGGTCAAGCGTAAAATCGCGCCCGATGCCTTTGTGCTTGCTCTGCTGTTTAGATCAAAACTCTTCTAAATATCTCGCTTCCGAGCTGAAACATTGTTTCTTTTGCGACTGATGTGAATGCACCGCATTCGTATTTTTATTTATTTCAAGGAAATTGAAAAAAAATCTAAAAGGCACCAACTAATGATTCTGCCGCCTTACCAACCGAGTCTTTATCTACTTGGGCAAAAAGGTGATTCGAAAAAGAAGTTTTTCGATTTTCACCATAAATCTTCTAAATTTTTTACGAATAAGTAAATTTACAGATTCCACTTTACTGTTTTCATCAACCTCCCTTCTGCGACTGTCAAAAATTCAACGCAATAATCGCAACTGCATAAACAAGTCTCATCGTTTTCCGCAGCATTAGTTTCATTTATTTCAACCACCTGAGAATAAAATAATCTTAATTCCCCCAACAAACCAGCTGCACCCTCAAAAATTAATCGAACAGCCCGAGTCATTCTCTCGCTCAAAAATCCGCGTCCGCGAAAAAAAGAAAAAGCGCCGGCTCTCGGCGCCTCGTAGGTACACCACTGGCGAACTCTCCCGTCGGGGGGTTGCCGCTTGGAGGGGCGCCTCTCGGCTTGCACCCCTGCCGCCCCCGCCTTCGGCGGAGCCCCGAAAATTCGGAGGTCGCCGCCGAGAGAGAAAGTAAAGGGAGAGGAGGAGGAGGCGGGGGGGGAGGGGGCAGCGTGGGGGCTTCCGGGGGAGGGCATGCAG
>UCOM01001290.1:0-44513 GCA_900474385.1 Ormyrus pomaceus
AAAAATCGAGCGTTAGGCCGAATGGACGCGGCTTACTTCATATTTTAACATTAGAAAACATATCCCAAAGTTACAGGAAAATCCATTACCTAAATGTCGTATACTCTCCTTGTCAGTGTAATGGAAATTGTGTAGTAATCTGAAGATGATTCCATTTATATACCATGATTAATCTCGATTAATTCTTATTGCGTCTCTGTAGTATTGACAAACTCTATTTAAAATTTCCATCTTAAGCCTTAAAATTCATTTTTATTAAGTGCCCGCTTTAACGAAAAACTTTTAGACAAATAATGAATAAACTAACGTCTGCTCTCGTATTAAATTTCGGCGTCGTCTGCTGCATATCAAGTTCAATAACAGATAGAAAATCTTTTAGTTTAAAATTTGTTATTGTTCAATCTCTAATTATTTATTCCGAGCAAGCAAACTGCAAACTAACGAGGCAATCGGTTACCCGATAAATGAAGCCAGCTCGGCTCTCGGCGCGTGACGGGCTAATCGATCACGCGCATAAGCACGCGTCGAGTTTCTATATTTAGGGGCGCGAGCCCGGAAAAGCGCCGATTTTCGAGGGGATTAAGCGTGCCGGTTTGGCGGGGCGAACGGTACACGTGGGTCGCGTTAACGGCTCCTGGAACTCCTTGTCTTTCTTTCGGACGGTGAGAAAGCTTTTGAAAAATTGTTTTCAAAAATCTTCAGGATGCAGCAGCAGTTGCGCTTTTGTTGGAATTGTTAATTCGCTTGCTTATTAGTTGCTTTAATTTTTCAAGTTTTCAACAATTCAATCACAAAAAGTTACTCTAATCTCATTTTTAGATTTACTGCCGCCCGCTAATTATCGCTTTTGTATATAGGATAGGATAACGGAGCTATTTAAAAAGTTGCCGCAAACAATCAGTTCCCCAATGACTTTCCTTGATAAATAAAAAAAGCGAGCTTCCCGCAACCGTAAATGCAGCATTTATTTCAGCGCGTAAAAACGTGAAACCACAAGAAGAAAAAAATCCGGTCAGCTGAAACCACTGGCAGCACGCCACAAAAAGGAGCAGGGCATTAATCAGAGGACGAGGAAGCCCGGTGAAATTCGATGCATCGGTGCAGGGGGAAATTGATCGTTTTCGAGTTTTCGGAACTCATCGGCGCAGCTGCAATGGGCGCACTTAACTTCTCACACCCTCGCGGCGTTTTCGCGGTCGAGTCTCGGCGGGGGGAAGCGCGGCATATATCCCGCGCGATGTATGCCTCGCGCGCGCCTTTATTATGCACGCACCGGGCGCTCAAACTTTTAGAGCCCACTTATTTGCCTGATTTAGAGCGCGGCGCTATTTGTTTATTCGACGCTCGAGATTGGAAATTAAATATGGATTCGGAAATTTTATAAGCCACTCGTTGTTGTAGCAGCTTTTATTAAGATCTGCATACTGCGCGTTTGGTGGGAGAGCTGCCTTTACTGCTAAGGTCGGATTTAATATCTTCCATTATGTTCCCGGCGGATGTAGGTATTTTGGATTTCAGAGATAAAGATTATTTGAAATTCTTGTTGGTTTACTGCGCAAGGAATTTTTTCATTGTCGAAAAGTATATTAATTTCACAACGCATAAATTTATGTATATATTTAATGAAAGAATATTCGTATATTAGTCAGAGCATTTTTATAATTAAGATAGACTCTTATCTTAAGATAAAGTTCCTTTAAGACACAATTAGTTTAGTTTGCGGAAAACGTTTCTTTTAAAGTAACTTATTCGTTTCAAAGGGCCTTCCAGCTCTGACCCGTATTTTTATAAAGCTAGAATAATTGGAAAATTAAAAGCAAAAGGAAGCACGCGAAAAATGACAATTAGTTGCAAATCGCAGGTCGAAAGAATGACAGAGAGAGAGAGAGAGAGAGAGAGAGAGAGAGAGAGAGAGAGAGAGAGAGAGAGAGAGCGAGCCGAAGAGAGATAGAGAAAGATAGCGCGAGAGCCGCATGCCGGCGGTCGCCGCTGCCGCGCCACGAGATTTATGGCCCGAAGAAGTTTAAGAGGCGATTTCGCGAAAAAGAATCGCCAAGAAATGAGAGCGTTAATGAGGATAAAAACGCTGTAATAAGCGAGATTAAAGGAGGAAAAAGAGCGTGCCGAGTTGTAAAGGCAAGGCCGCGCAGCAAGATTGTAACCGGTGCGGGCAGAACTACTAGCGGCCGCGGGCAGCGCTTTCTCTCCTACCCGAGTCTAATAAAAATAGAAGGCAGGAAGGAAGCTCGAGAAAATGAAATTAGCGCACGGAGGAAGACTTATGACCGGCGCGTCGGGGACTTTAGAAACAAATAAATAAATCTTTTGTCATTTCATGCGCTTTCGATCCCCCGTCTGTTTTTGTTTGAGCGACGGTGCAGCCTGGCAGAATGTTGTTGTTGCGACTGTAAGACAAACAAGAGCGGACGTGGACGCGCTCATTATAGGATATAAATTGTATTGATTACCGCTCGGATCGCTGCTTGTTTAGAGGAAAAAACTCCAGCTGTGCTGTCTGCACTCTCGTTTGCGTTAGCTTGTTGGTTTAATCTTGGAATTTCGAGGGGTTTAGGAATCGATGGCTTATTGATTTTGCATTTTCATTTATACATTCTGACTCTAGAAAAACAGTTGAATAGACTAGATGCATTTGAAATGTAAATCCGTGGCTTTGATTTTTTTTGCGATAAGGCGATTCTCGAAATTCGTTTCGTTTATTGAAATTTTGTGATTGATGATTATTTAATGGATTGCCTGTATTATCAATCTTCTAAAAAACGAAGTAAAAAGTCCTTATTTATTGAGAATAGTGATTGAGAATAGATTGGAATTTTTTGTTCTTTTATTTTTAATTTTATTTTCAAAGATCGTAAAGCAGCAATTGTTTAAAAATACAAGAGGAACAAACTATTTTTAGTCCAAGTTTAAAAAGGAGAAAAAAAAGAGCGGAATAGAAATAATCGCTTCGAAAGAAAAAGCGAATTAGAATAATGGGGTTGGTGACAAACGAGCCGTCGGTTTAATTTACGGCTTTCGCTTTCTGTTGCTGCACGGCGTCCGGCGAAGGGAAGGGGGAGCTCCGACTCGTTTACTCCGCGTATTACAAAATTCCTTGAAACGGGTAAATTTTTATGAGGAAATTGTTAAGGGCTCGGTCGAGGGCAATATTTCTCATTGAAAAGGCGCTGCCGGTAATTAGCGTAAAAAGTCAAGCTGCCCGCTCATGATTCTAATTACTCTCTCCTCGTCACTTTTTGACAGCCCTTTTTAGCTCGCAGCCCTTTCAAGCCTCGCTCTCCGTTACTCTCGAAAGATGTGCCACTGATCTCGCGTTGCTTCCTTTTTCATTCGCTCGTCAAAGGAGGCTCCTTGGCATTTTTACAGCATAATCCGACTACTTAGTCTTGTGTAATTTACCGACTTGTAAGCCATGTCAAATTAGGATAAACCGTTGTGGCGTTCAATGAAAATGTTGCATTACGCGAAGCTGTAACGATTTATCGTCAGAGCTCGACGAAGATGCGCTCGTTCGAAAGCGATTTACGAGTGCTTGATATCCGTTTTTCTTCTTTTCGATATCATTTTACATCAATCAAAATAGAATTAGGATTCCTTTTTTTCTTGAGTAAACATTTTAACTCTTAATGGAAACGCTAAATTGAACTTGATTGCAAATACATAAGCTATGCAGTTAGAACATGCAAGATGAAATACTATTTAGTTTCGTTTTAATACGCATTCATTATAATCCCATAATATAGTTCATCATGTTCGGAATTGAAAAGTGAAATTTTATTTATTTATTTTTTTTTTTAACGCGACACTTTAAAACATATTCATAATTATGTCGATGCGATTGTCATTCTGTTAGAAAATGATATCGAGCTACGTTTTATAAAAGAAAGAGAATAACGAACTAGAGAGAAAATTGAAGGCGGCGTAATATTTGCAGAAAAGCACTTTGCCCAGCTCTTTGTAAAGAGAAAGCAAAAGGTCTCTCCCGAAAGTAATCGGCGGGCTCTTACGTATACTACGGCGATTTCGGGAAAAGTTGACGCGCGGCAATTAGCGCCGTCTTCCCCTCGAAAGTTGAACGCCTCGCTCGCTTCTGGCAGCGGCCCGAGGCCTAAGTCAGCGCGATTCCGAAGTCGGGCGCGAAACGAGTTTGACTAAGGCCTATAGGAGCGAGGGAAAACACACCCGCGGCAGGCGCGAACTTTCGACTTGGGATAAAATTTCAGTGTAGCCTTTGCGTGCGCAGGCCGCCAGGGAAACTTCAGCTCTCCGCTGCTTTATTAATAGCTTCGATGGTTGGCTTCGCCGAGGATGAAGTACGGCCCGCATTAATCATTCGCGCCGGGATAAGATTTAGTATAAACAGCTAAAATATGCCGAGCTACAAGTTTAATAAGAAATTCTGCAATCGATGGAAAATGTAGTTGAGAAGTTCTTTTTACAATGCGCTTAATCACGAAGACGGTGGATGCTTGTGATTCATTGCACAGCGTCCCCGATCGATAATCGCAACAAGCTTCGAGCTTGCAAAACTCTAGTAGAATTACATTTGAAAAATAAACATTTTTTACATTAAATATTAAGATAGCAGCATATATTTATAAGCTAAAGGTCGGAATGCACAATGAAAGAGTCAAAATTTGTCAGAATCCCTCGCGCAGTTATACGCGTACAAACATCTCGCGAGGAGCGAGGAGAAAAAGGAATTGGCAAAGCAGAGAATACGGAGCAGTAGGCTGCTGGCCAAGTTAAACATGCACAAGTTACACAGATATAGGCACGTGTAACCGGTAGGGTGCAGCGCTTCTCTATACGCGCAAAAGGACAGGAAAGGCAGAGGGAAAGCTGCTCCATTGGCGAGCGAAGGGAGAAGGGGAGGAGAGCGAACAGCGGGAATAATATACAAGGAGGAGAGGATATATAAGGGAGACGAATTCCCCGTCTCTAGCAAATTGCAACTCTGTCGAAATTATCAGCGGTACGAATCGGCTCGAAAGAAGAATGCGACACATTGTTAGCGCCCAAGTATGTCCCATACCCGCACGCGTTCATATTATAAGAGAAGCAGACAGGCAGGCAGGCAGGCAGGCCTAGAGAAGTAAGGTATCTCTCATTGCATCGCTCCCTCTCTCCTCGGCACCTCGCGATAACATCTTTCCTGCTGCGGCCGAGAGAGAGAGAGAGAGAGAGAGAGAGAGAGAAAGAAAGCCGACGTCGGGCCGAGAGAGAGAGAGGGACACCTTACAATGCCGGAGATAGAGAACCATTCGAAATAAATTGTCATTCGATACCCTGAGAATTCTATTTCTGAAACGGCGGAACTGTTTTGTGCCGACGACAATGACAATCTCTGACGAGAGCTCGCGCCGATTTAACGCTGCAGTGCGGCGGTCGCGTAGCTTCTGCTCGAGAGGAAATCGACGTGGGTGCCGATGAAAGCAGAGAGCCACAATGCTTTTTTACTTCCAGGAGATCGAGAATCCGCTCGGATAGCAGATACGATGCTTATCGACCGGCCTCTGTGTACCAATCGTTTCTTTTTCTCTTTTTTTTTCGCTCCCTTTGTCCAGCAAATCGCCGGATTTTTGTTCTAAGGCCGGCTGCGTATCGGGCAGTTTTCCTGCGGGAGGAAGGGCCTCCTTAGCGAGCCGCGTTTCCTTTTCGGTATTGAAGGAACAGTCGGAGATGAGACGAGGCGGAGCAGCAGCAATTTACATTTCATTAGTATTCGCGAGCTTCTTTTTACTCGTTGCGGCGGCAGCGGCTTGTTGGCATCGAGCAGAAAACTTTTTAGTTAGATTGAGATATATATGCTTGGCTGAATCAAGCGGAACGGCCAAGTAAAATTTCGAGTTGCGGATTTTTCCATGTTTGGTCTTTCAAGTAATTGAGCCAACTAGTTGAGAATCTTTATTAAATAAAGATGTAATTTAAATTTTTATTGTATTACAAATAATTATTAAAGTCTAATATAAGGCTTCCAAAAACCTCCGAGATTATAATCAAATATTTAAATTGAAGATTTTCATAAGCATTATCAAACATATTTTAATTAACGTAGGATTATTATTTCAAGATGTAGGTATAATCTTGTATGTTCTAATAAAAATTGAGTGTTCCTTACGACGTCCAGAGGAGTTAAAATTGCCCGGCGGACGTGATTGGAATATTTGGTCGCAAAGAGTGAATAATATAATAATTCACGTTTTCGTGAATCTCCAGGACAGTTTAGGGGTCAATTGAATTACTCCAATTAACGTGTTACATTCTTTACACAGGACCGTAATTATTTAAAGTTTTGATAGCGGAAGCAATTATACGAGTGGGTGCGTAATGACTTTCATGTGTAAATTGAAAACTGCGCGCATTGCCCCGGTTATTCGAAGCAAAGATATTTTTGCATAAACGCCGACTTTATTTATCAAAAAAGTTTATAATTACCTAAATTTTTATTTTGTTCTGGAAATTTAATAAGAAAATTTTATAAGTAAAAAGTTTGAGGGAATTCATTTGGTAAGTTTCCGAAGACGCAAAGTGTATAAAGTGTTCTTTAACGCTGTCTTTTTCTTCA
Source organism: Ormyrus pomaceus (assembly GCA_900474385.1). Classification (NCBI taxonomy): domain Eukaryota; kingdom Metazoa; phylum Arthropoda; class Insecta; order Hymenoptera; family Ormyridae; genus Ormyrus; species Ormyrus pomaceus. Next base: position 6,587 of record UCOM01001290.1, read on the forward strand.
GTTTTGCAGTGCCAAAGTTCGGTGCAGCAAATTACGCTTATAAAATATCGAGCGGCCTCTTTCGAAGCAAAATAAACGCATACGCCAAACGCTCATGAGCAATATCGGTGGGTAATTAAAATTTATTAACCAGAGTTTCGAAAACTCTGGCAAAAAAGGCGCAGCCCACCTTGCACCCGTCAATATTCCCGATAACTCGTTACCGCCTCGCGGCCGTTATAACCGAAGTAGCAAAGAGCAGAAAAAAAAGCCAATATCACGGCTGATTTTAAACAATGCGATCTTTATCGTAAATTTTGCCCCCGCTCGCGGCGTTGCGGCCGCGAAAAAGGCAGCGAGTCCCGAAAGTAAAAAAAGCTCCGGCAAAAAAGAGAGCACGCGTGCTTACATTGTAATCCCCTCGGAAGGGAGAGAGGCGTATCTTTCCTTAATAAGGAGCGTTCGGCCCGAGCGCAATGAGAGGTCGTTATTAAAGGGATTTTTCTCGCTGGCTGATAAATCGCGGTGCCGTGTCCCTTTCTCGCGTGCGCCCGGGCGAGGATAAACTAAGGGCGATAATTAAGACGGACGCTGATGCGCGAGATAGCGGCCGGTCCTCACGAGCTGCTGCTGCTGCTGCCGCTGCTGCCGCTGCAGCCAGAGAGGCGCGCCTAAACCTCCGCGAATTCAGGCGAGATTTATCGGCACAGCCCTGGCTGAAAACACCGCGAAACATGCCCTGCTCCGGATAACGAGGCGCTTAGCCTCCGCGGATGTATACCCAAGCCGGTCTACGCTTATGGATGCAGCTATGCCCCTTTATTAAGGGGCTTCTTTATCTTTTCGATGAGCGCTCACCGGTCTACTTACTTTCGCCGAGCACGATTTTCGTGGCCGAGCGGATTCTTAGGCCTTCAGAGGTACGCGTTCGAAGGCCCAAAACCAGCTGCAGTCTGGTCGACGATCACTGCGCTGCGCTTTTATCCGGAAACGAATATTATGTGCGGAATCAATGAATTCATATTACCTAATCTTATTAACTTGAATAAATCATGATATCAGATAAATTATAATTAATTCCCTTTGTGCCCTCCTATAGACATATATAGTCATCGATGCAATTTTTGTATTCCACATCACGAAGGCACTTGCAGCAAGTGCGATTATTTTCTCTTCCGCCTTCGCCAAAAAAGGTTAATTTTTCCGAAAAAACTCGAAGCCAATCACTCTGTTGATCAGGATTCGAATATCCTCGATCTTGTTTTCCTTGTACGTCGGTTAAGCTCGTAAGCTCCGTTTGTGAGAAAAGAGACGCGCTTAAGTAGATTGCCGGAGATGTCGTGCGGTGGCGAATTTTTTTTCATCCTCGAACAAGCGTACACGTAATTATGAGCATGCACACATACAGCTTTGAAGATTCTCGCGCGGAAAGGGAAATATCTGGTTATATGGCCGCAGCGTGAATTCTCCGGCAAAAAGCGCCGGCTGAGTTTCCCGGCGCTTGAAGCCTCGAGGGGAGATGTAGCTAATTTGTTCTTCTTTTTCGCCCGTCGGTCGGCAAAAAATTCCCCTATCGACTATGAAATTACTGCAGTTTACGAGCAAATGATTGGGGTATGTCGTGGCGAATGATTTAAAGTTACTCTGTCGCGCCGTTTATGAGGATATAGTTTGTAGTTAACTATACAACTTAGCTTCGTTTTCTAAACTACCTTAATTAATAATTACGGAAATCTTTTAACGGTTTTTCTACTGAAAATCTAAATATATTTGGATTGAAATTTTCAAAATTCTTTTCAGATAATTTGTCATATTCTTCAAAAATTACTTTTATCGTTTTGTGTATTAAGAATTCAATGAAAATAAGGATCGGCATTAATTTTAATTAAAATAGTGTATTATAATAATATATGCAAATAATATTCGCAGATGTCTAAAGTAAGTTAAAAAAAATCAAGATTTTCATAATTTTAACCTACTTTTTTAAAACTTCAAAATAGTCTACTACTACAATCTAATAGGTTTGTGCAATAGTGTGGAAGTTGCAATTTCGTTTTACACTCTGTATTATAACCACCAGTGATGTTCAATTGTTTGATTTTAATTAAATGAATTAAATATTGATCGTTTTTTCTTATTTAAATGTTGATTTGAGGTGAATCTTGATACAGCAGAACTAATCGAGAGGTAACGATCTCGGGCGTACCCGTGAAATTCGTGCGTGTCGAAAATTTGTTGCATCTCCTTTTGGGGCTTTCGCATTATCTCACTGAAATCGGTCTCTACTTTTATTTAAATGAGCCGAAGCTTGAGAGAAGGACAACGATCTGGACAATAAAATAAACCCGAAACGAAGAGGTGCGAGAAAAAATAGGCAAGATTATGTGCAGGAGACGCTTGAGAATTCGATTCCCATAAAGTTACCCGTCGGCGTATCTCGAATTTCAACCGGAGAACCGGACAAAGAAGTAAGGCAGAGGAGCCTGACATTTTTCCACGTAATTAGTCACGATAATCTTTCGAGTTTTAAGACTTAATGCTGCACGATAAAACGTTTATTGCGGCTTATTTTGCCTTCAGAAAGTAACAAGATCTAATTTAAATACGGCCCGACTTTAATGGCACCTTTTAAAGAAGATGCGGGAGATGCAACATTTTTGTTTAATTCAAATACTCAAAATTTCGTATAGTTTGGAAAGTATTCTATCAAATCAAGTTAAATTTTCAGTAAACAATGTCATGAATAATAATTTCTTTCCGGCGATAATAAATTTCGTTTTTCAACAAAATTTTTTAATCAAAAACGAACGAAAAAAAACTCGACAAACGTCGATAAAAAATAGATTTCGGTTGTAACCGCTTAATCAAACAGCACGTAATTTAAGCACCGTTAAAATTCTGATAGTCGTTGACCCAAAAAGGCAGCCTAGTGAATTTTTCATTTACAACCGAATTTCGTAAGCGCGGTCCAACGAAAAAACAGCGGGGGCATTTCGCCATTTCGTTTATTTCGCCGACAAATTAAAGAAAAACAATTTGCAAAGAGAGAGCTCCTCTCGCAGGAATATACGCGATTAAAGAGCTTGCCTCGGGCGCGTGTACCTTGCATCAAGCTGATTCGCGCGAAAATTATTGCCGGGTTTACCCAAGGTGCGCACGCGAAAAAGGCGAGAGCTCCGAGATCGGATTGACTTGCGTGCGCGTCTCGTTGTGCTCGTGCCGACTCGCATCGAGCCTCGCGAAATCGGCGCGTTATTGAGACGTTGGGCTCCGAAATTGAAAAAGGGATTATCGAGTTATGGAGCGGAAGGGGCTCCTCGTGCATGCTTGTGCGTGGGGGCAATTCGAGGAAAAAAAGCCAAAGGCTAGAGAGAGGCTGCGCGCGATTTATCGGTACCGAGCACCTCCGGCCCCGAGTATATGTATACCGTATTATTTCATTCTCCTCGCCGTGAGATATGTTTACCGAGGCATATTCGCGGCTGCGTACCTGCCCCCTCGCAGAAACGAAGGAGAGAAAAAGTCCAAGGGGCTGGTGGAGCTACCGCGGCGACAAGACGCGCATCGGCCGGCCGGCGCTTGAGGTGAAAAATTTACCGCGCCAACTTCTTATTGATGTTTTTAGGAGAGATTTGTCGCCTGATATATTACGCGGTGTTGCGTCGCTATTTATAGCCCGTTGCGTCTTAATTTAATAAGTCGAGCCTTCTACTGCTTTTTGACAAATTTAAGAGCGGCCCTAATTGAAAAATACGGCACGAAGTGGTAACAGAAGATTTCGCCCGCGGGAGCCTTTTTAATTTAACGCGCGCACTTAAAAATTTCCGATGATGTTGGCTTTTAAAATAATAACTACCACTATAAAGCGCTTACATCTGTTATATTAATTGCCTTTATCGCTTTGACTGTCATTCGCTTGCATGAGCACAGGTTTTGATAAATATTCCTTTGGCTGCCTTCGATTAGCGGATTCCTCTTGATAATTGTTTAATAGATAATTAAAATATTCAAAGCCCCCGGTGATCAGTAAAATATTCTCGAGATTCTTATTGGACCAAAATTAATCTGCGCGTTATATTTCCAAAATATAAAATTATCGAATCGAATATTTTGAATAATTATTTAAATCAAACTAAATTAAAGGTAATAAAATATTAAAAATGCCAATTTCACGTGATATATATAACTGTAATTATACAACTAGAACGCGAGGACTTAAAATTACAATCAGATTAAAATAGAAAGTAAAACGAGCCACACAACGGTAAAATTTTATTGCACGATTCTATTACGCTGCGCCCGGGAAAGATGGATACGTTCTAGGTATTGTGTGCGACCATTCCGTAGAAATGATAAGCTTTGAGAATTCATCTGCAAATATGTTTAGGAATCGTAATCTTTTGCGTTTTCTTTTTTACAATTTAGATAACGCTTTACGAGGCAAAAGTAACTTTGAAAAACAAGGTAATTGCTTGTTTGGAGGTTAAATTTTAGGTGATAAACGGAGAGACGACATTAATAAAGAAATAACGATAAAGTCATGAAGCAGAAAAATTAAAAAAATTGAATTTATGCTTTGCCACAAGCTTTTATAAGCTTGCTCGGTACTTTTAAAACGGTTTACACTTTAAATGACTTTTGCATAGCCCACTTTTTAAAACTTTCCTCTAGCTATAGGTTTGTTGCTCTTTTTCAAGAATTCGAGAATAGGTCTTTTTTCAATTTTTCAAAAATGATAAAAAGCGATCGTATAATAAACCGGGCCGAGATGTTTAGTGTCGTCATAAAACTTGATTTACCATCGAGGATTTTTTATAGCTCCTAGAATGCCAATCCACCGATTACAAATACGTCCAGAGTAAAAGATATCATTCTCCGCTGGCCCCAGTTTAACGATAGGTCCTGTCCATTTTGCCGGCCTATCGATCACGAGATGAGCCAGCCGCACGCAATATTTATTGGCCCGCCGTCGCGAGTGGAAGCTCTATAATCACCGACTCACAGGTGGTTCCATTACAAAATTGACGTGATTTAGAAGTCAAACTTCAGCGAACCGGCCGATTGAGCCCCGTAATTATCAGGGCAAAGAAAAAAAAAAAGAACGAGGCCCTCCTAGCAAACAATCGCCGCTCTCGGGCATGCAGCAATTCAGTCGGCGACGTAAAATCGTACACCTGTCGTCGACATCGGATACTCGGCGTAACGAGAGAAATTGCAGACGCACGACTTCTCCATAACTCGCGCTTAATTTTTCCCTCGCCGACGGAGCGTTTTATAATCATAATCCACCAGGGCCGATAAGCTCTATCTTCGTTCCTGCGCCGAGCTTATCTACAAGGGCCCGTAAAATTGTTTAATTTCTCGTTAAACGGAAGAGGCCGCGGCACAGACGGCTGCTTATTCGTTCTCGAGCTGGAATTTACAGAGTGACATCACCGGCAAGCTGAAAGGGACCCTGGATATACCTGATTTTCGGTTAAATGGCACGCCAGTCCGGCTTGTTTCCGAGTTTGCGAGCCATAAATCGACTAGTCGAAGGGGAGGCGTGTACAATTTTCGGTCCTTATTAAGAGGAGAACGAGCCCCCGGGTATTTGTAAAAAGCTGCTTTGGAAATTTTATTCTCGCGATGCCTTTTTTCGATACAGATCGAAGATTAGCACATATTGATTAAAGTTCGGCGGCGCGCATTAAAAAATTCTAATTATCTCTGCCACATACGTCGACGCATTATAGAAGTTTGTTTATTTTTCGTTCGCAAACTTTTTCGCAGCAAACTTTTTCTCCCATTCTCGCTCACCCTCTTATTCTATTGCAATTATATAATATCCAAATTATGTGAGTCCAACATTATCCAAAGTTGCAGGTTGGCCATAAACGTTATTCGGTAAATTTAAAAAAATTTCTATTTTATTTTCATATATATATATATATATACAAGTGCAAACAGGACTTCGTGAAGATTTTCGTTTCATTGATCAAAAGTGAACTTTATTTTCATACGTTTTACAAATATTTGGAAAGCCGATTTGAACTAGCAAACTTTTACCGCTGCATATAAATTTTAATTTTCTTACTTTTTCGAAAGAGCAATAAAAAAATTGAGAATACAGATAAAGTTTTACTTGCTTGCATCCATTACAACTGTACCTTTCGAATAAAAAAATTAATATCTTGTCATATTTTTTTATTTTCAGATGAAATACCGTAAGTTTTTCATTCCTTGCACGCGTTATTGAAACATGATTTTTATATAAATTTTAGCTCGCTTTGTTTACTCTAGCAAAATGGATGATAAACTAAACAGAAGTTAAAAAAAAAACGTTCAAAGTCAAAATATAAACAGTCCAGCCAATGAACCCAATGAGTCCAGCATGAAACTCTGAAAATTCAAAGCCCCGCAAGAGAGTTGGCGAAAGAAGGTAAATCCCAATGAGCCGAAAAGTGGGCTGGTAATAACGTCGTGAGATACTGGCGGGGCATCCGTGCAAACCAGCCGCGACAGTGAGCATTGTGTGCGCAACGAGACTCGCGGAATTTGCGATGAGCCATTATAATACGCGTACACGAGGAAGAGGGAGAGAGAAATGCTTTCCGGGGAGAAGACTGCGGCGGCAGCTTAAAAACTCTCCCATCTAATTATCTTCTATCTCGGCTCTCCGCGCGCCTCTCTTGTATACCCTATACAATATCCACGTTTACAGCTTATAACGTCTCTCGGCCGGCCGCAGCGGCATTTAAGGCTCACGGCGTTGTGGTTTTAGCGGCGAGTTATCGTTTTATGGGTAAGGCTAAACGAGCCCAGGCTTGATATACCTGGGTGCCGAGCGCCGGCAGGAGCGGACGAAGAAAGCTTATAAACTGTAAGGAGCTGCCCGCCGCCAAAGATGCTGCTGCTTGTGGAAAAGAAATCTGTAAAACTGCCGGCTTCAATGTAGGAAATGAAGCGACCTAGATTGGATACGATAATGTCTATGGCTGGAGAAGGCGCATGCGCTCTTTCAATTTCCAGCTCCAAATAATAATTCCCCTCAAATTCAGCTATTGATTCAAACCGTATTCAAACGAAAGAGTCAATTTTTAAAAAATATTTCAACGTTTTACGTTGTCAAGGCTGCTTCAAGTACTTTAAAAGCCTGCAGTTTATATTTTTCTTCAAAATTGCATCTTTCAAGCACCTGTACAGTTGTATAAATCGTTGTTTTAAAAGAGAAAATTAGAAAAATTAAAATTTGATGGGGGTTTATACAAGTTACTGTAGTTTCGCTTGAAATGATATTCCTCGGCAGGCACAGCTCCGTGAAAACGCTGCTTCTTATTACGAGGTAAAAGTTCAGCTCGATTCAGCAGTGTAAATAAAGTAAAACTCGTTTTGAAAGTAAACCACGTGCAAAAATTTCATGAAAATCAATAAAGAGTCGGCGCGGTTAAGGGAATCGCACGTTGGGGGAGCGAAAGAAAGCAAAAGGTGAAATTCGTTTGGAGAGAACGGCACGGCGTAATTTTAAATATAAAAAGCTCCTTTCATTCTCTTTTTCAATGCAGACGAGCGAAATAAGAATGCAACGAGAAAATGAGAGAGCGAGAGAGAGCGAGAGAGAGAGAGGAGGCAGGGTTGTATGGGAAGACACGATCGTTCCCTCGTTTTCTCAGTCTCCGTCGGTCTTCGGTATACATCGCGCTCGGGTTCATCCTTGTCTCGCGGTTTTCTCTCTCCGTTCTTAGCTGCTTTGCTGCCGATGTTCACTTGCGGCTCTTGGTTGTCGCGAGCGCGCCCTTGAGGTTAACTGGCCTTCCTTGAAAAATCCTTTTTCCCCCTGCCTCCTATCCGCGCTCTCTCGCCTTATTGTTTCTCCGGAGATTAAATAGTTATATATACTACGATCCTCTTATCCGCCGTCGCCTTTTTTTGCTGTCCGCTCGTCCCGCAGCGAGTTAACTTTGCTGCCGCTTAAGGAGGCATCATTACGTTGTTCGCAGTAAAGCTTGAAAATTGCCGGGAGATCATTCTTTTGTTGAATATAGCGGCTAATTATCAGGGGAGCTTTCCTTCGACCTCTCGGCTTTTCGGGGGAGACCTATTATTAGATGATCATGCGAATTACTCCTCTGCCTCTTTTTCAATTATTCAATCATTTTATCGATTAAATTGCTCTTGCAGATAGTTGACTTTATATTTCTCCGTAATTCTACCCCTTCGCGATCCTCCAAGTTTATGTATGCAAAGCAAATTACATTTATATTATTAAATAAAGTTTGTGATTTTTCCTTTTGAAAAGTGATAGTATTATTATACAATGTATAATACTCATGCGGTACTCACGCGGCTATTACTTACAAGTGTCTTTGGAATAATTCCAGAACTGAAAATTCAGAGAGTTTTGCTGCTCGTAAACTTAATAACTTCCGAGTGTAGTCATTTTACTAACCTAAATTAAAGGTTCCGATTACCCAAAAATGGCGAAATTTAAAAAAAAAATCGCATGTAAAAAAACTTGACGTTTAATTTTTTGCAGGTATCATCGCTATCAGAACCAATTTCATCAATTCATATTTTTGGATATAAAAATATATTTTATTAATACATTTAACAAAGTTTCGTAAAAAGTACGGGGATTTCAAAGACGTTTAATTTTGTTTTGAACTCGATTTTTATCCTAGAATTACACACAAGTTATGAGCTATCGGATGTAAGAAAACAAGAAAAAGATTATAGATTGTGCATGAGTAAGGGCCCTGTGCAATCTTACAGTCTATATTTTTTAAAGGAAGATGTAAATTAACGATCTGGTTGGCAGGCGCGTAATGAAACGAGGACTTTTCCTGCGGAGTGCAGCAAAGGACTTTCCTCTTTCGAAGTTTTCTAATGAAAAGTTTGCAGTCCATGCGATGTATCTGCATTCATTTGGTTCGAGGGACTCTGTAAACTCTCGGGAATCTTTTTCAGTTTTTGTAGGTCAGTGGAAGTATAGTGCGCGTGCAGGCAGATAGGATGCCCAAGAGTTACAGGATTGCCTTACGTAACGTTCCGTATAGTATGCGCAAAAAAATGAATCGAATCGACACATTTTCTGAATAGCCAATTACGATAATTGACTGAGTATATTAAAACTTTAAACTATTATGACTTCTGGTTAATTCAGAAAAATTAAAGTAAAGCAAAAACTTGGAAATTTACACAAAATGCACATTCAGTTGATTAAAATAAATGATGCAATTTGTTTTCCTAAAGTGCAGACACTGTCGAAGTAATGGAACGATGCAAAACATAAACAATTGATGCATTAAAAGAATTTACCTGTAAGTGAAGTTTGATTACAATTAAAATTTTAGTCAATTTAATTCAGAAGAATTTTTAGCAAATAAATGTAGCTGCGTAAATAAGGCAACTTTTTTATAAGATTCGCGTGAACTAAATTGACACTTCAATCAAAATGTTACTCCATGAGAGTTTTTAAATAAATTTCAAATCAAAATAAGAAGTAAAAAAAGAATTTGCAATTTCATTCATATTTAAAAAATGTACAGAGAGAAAGTACTACAATGAAGTAATCGTATTAAATTGCTCTGATACATTTACTTTGCAATACATTCAATTTCACTGTCTCGTTAATACATTGATTTGATGCTTCAATTCTTTTATGAAAATTCACGAAAATCGTAAATTTGTAAAGCGTAGGAGTAATAATGCGTGAGTGCAAAGTCGATGACGGTCGCAGCCTTTATTTAGAGTCAATTTTATTTACAGTCAATTTTACATTAACGCTTTCGTAACCTGACACGTGATTAAAATTAACAATTAAAGCGCGAGCACGCGCGGGCATTTTAAATTTAAATAAAAATGAACCAGTGCTAGTGAGAGAGAGAGAGAGAGAGAGAGAGAGAGAGAGAGGTGGGCAGAAATAATTATTTCAGGCGCAGTGATTCTCGCTCGACGAGTCAAAGCCAACCGACCGCAGTCGAATCGAACATGATAAATTCATCGCGGCGTCGGAACCCCCGAGAGCGAGAAACGAGTTCGCGCGGCAGAAGCAAAAAAGCCTCTCACTGATTGAGCAATGCGGCCAACCGAATTCGCCATCAATTTATGGCGCGATTTTCTCTCCGCACTCTCGATTTCGTTCGCTTCTCTCGCCCGCTTTTTTTTATTCCATTCCACTCTTTTTCCGAATTGTCGCGTCCGCCGACGTTTTGCGTCCTTGTGATGTGCATCGTGTGCGAACAGGCAGGGCTAAAGTTGAAAGATCACCTTTTTTCCATGCGTGATGTGAAATGCTCGAATTAATCGTTAAAAAACAGGGCAATCGACAGTTTGCGCGGCGTGTGCACTTTTTTACCGGACTTTTAAACGGAGGCATAAATGATAGCGGCTCAAAAAAAAAGAGGCTTACCTAGTATTCGCCAAATTTTCCGGTTCTCTTTTATTCGCTCAATTTTCAAGTCTTTGTTTTATGTAATGTTAAAAAAAAACTCTTACTTGCATCGCTAAAACTTTTTTTACTTACAATATTTTGTTTGGTGAAATAGTTGATTTATTTTTATAATGCGGTGCGTGTACGTTAATCCATTGGTACCTGTTTGTTACTCGTGGAGAATTTCCACAGTTTACTCAGAGTACAAAGAAACCGCACGGTTAACGCATCAAAAGTGATAATCTAACTCTTTGCTTTGCTTTCGTTCGAGACAAGCTAACATAATTAACACGAATTTCAGGAATCATTTTCATGGTATCAAATTTTGATTATCGAGTAGTGTGTAATTGCATTACAAACAAAAGAAACGGTAGCCAATATTACGGTGCTTGTAAAATGTTTGCAAATATAATTATGGAATATAATTATAATTTTAGACTCAGTTTAAAGGCATATTATGGAATATAATTATAATTTTAGACTCAATTTAAAGGAGCAAATTATCTTATCCTTCCTTAAAAAATTGATGGGCTGGAAAGTGAAGTCAGTTTATTCGTGATCTGATTGGCGGAAAAATAGTAACCTCAAAAAAAGAAAATAGTACGCGCGAAGCGCGTTGGATTTCACTAGTGCTTAATAATTTAAATCAGATTTCTTAGTATTCACTTTTGCAACATACCATTACAGTCCAAGAAATATCCTACGTTCTATTGAGCGTGTACACTAATTGAAAATAAACTTGGCTTTTTCAGGTAGAAAAAGCTTTATAAAAGAAACGCTGACATGTCTACTAATTAAATGTACGGATTCTTGAAAAACTATTCTTAGAAAAAGTTTTTTGGTAGTTTTTTGATTTGGCATACCTCGAGGGGTGGCAAACATTTAGAAACAACTTCAATCAATGCACGGAGAGAAAAATTCAGGAAAAATTACACTCTATACTATCTTTTTAGTAAAACGGTAACAGACTTGCCGTAAGCCAAAAAATTACTAGGCTTTTTAGTAAAATTTGACAAACGTTTACTAAAAAGATATAGTAATTTTTCCTGAACTTTTCTCTCCGTGTGGATGTTTTCGCGCGGTGCAAATTTATTATTTGAATAAATTTACACGCGAATAAAAGACGCAATTTCTTGCTGTAATTTCTTAATCATTGATAATTTGAATTTACATTATAGTGCCTTGCTAAGTGTTGAGGTTGAAAAGTATATCGTTTTGTAAGTAATGCCCTCAAAGTGCAAGTCCTACAAAGGGACTCTGACAGATTTTCAGCCAGGTATAAGCGCTCGTGAACGATAGCGCACAGTTTGCTTGTCGCAGAGCGGCTCGGGGGCATCAACGAGCTGCACGCTTCTGACGCAGACGTTCCGCGAAAACGTCGTAAATCGCAGGGGGTAAACTCTGGCTGCCTCCTCTGCATATTCGGAGAGCCTGCGATGATGGCTATGTATCGATTGGGCAAACTCAAGCGGCGCACTTGCCGTGCGGGCCAAGTATTCCTCCCCTGCAATTCCGCATTAACGTCACGGGAGTTCGTTAGGCGAGCGGCCGCCCGCACGTACCTGTATGTCGCTTTAATGAACAGGCGGCGCGGCGACGATGATGAGCGACGAGGAGGCACTTGATAACGCCATTTCCAAAAATCCGACGGAGCTCTCGTGAATTCCCAATGCCGAAGCTCATTCTTCGGAGAAGGTTCATATATAGCTGGGGGGGGCTTTCATTTTCTCTCGGTTTCGCGAACTTAGAAGATCGGCTGATGTATGCAGTTTGTGAAATTCTTGTTTTTTTTTATCCTTTTTTACCACGTTTCGCAAGATAATTTTTCTAAAGACTTGGTTGTACGCAGTAAAGTTTTTATCTCGCGTGTAATAACTTTGTTTTTTTTTCCGGGATTCAATAAAACTCGAATGGCTGCAATAAAAAAGATTATACGATTTTCTGCTGCATACGGAGAGCAGCCATTCATTTACCTTATAAGCACGATTCAAATTCCTCATTTAATTTTCCAATTACCTTTACTTCATTTCCAAAAAACTTTAGAGATCTGGCCAGTTCGCTTGATTTGCAACGTTTGCAGACGTTAGTTTAAACAAATCTAGAACATAGCAGTGCGCTCGTTCGCATTTATCATCCAAATCGTAAACGTCGAAAGCAACATAAATTATAATCAAGCACGTAACATTGACCCGCTGCTCGACATTTTTCTAGAAAGCCGCGGGAAAAGGGCTGGATAATAGTAACTAGAGCGCTGCACCGCAGAGATACGGAAGCGCTGACGCATGCAATTACTTTATAGGTATATAAAACATTGCGCCACGCAATAAAAGCTCGACGCCTTGATGTAGGAGCAGTTTTCGGTTTTTCTTTTTACGAAACACGGCAGGCTAGTTACCGTGCCGTCGTTAAAGATTGCGTTGCAGTGACTCAATTACGCTCGTTATTTTTTGGCGATCCGAGCGACTTAATTTATTCGGGAGAGCGCCTTGGCAAAGACGGGGGAGAAGACGTGGGATGATCGAAAGGGAAAGGAGGTCGGTGTGGCGTTACAGCATCATCCGCAGATAAGACGTAAAGGGACGAGCAAATATTGCGCAAAGGCAATGGAACCGCAAGGAACTCTAATATATGTAAACAAAAAATTATTTTTCCGACATTATTTACGAAAATAAGCCAAGTGCAATTATTGTATATGTATACATAATCTAATTGTTGAAATAAAGTCTTGATTTCATCCCCGAATAACTACGAAGAGCATCGTAAATGCATTAAATTTTCGACATTAATATACATTAGCTGCAAGGAATAAAATAGGACAGGCGATTATCATTAAAGATTGGCAGTGCATTTATTAACCGCAGAGCAAATAAAGCCTTGCGGTGAACGTTGAGCAGAACTCGAAAGAGGCCGTCCATTTAAAAGAAGGACGTTGGGAAGCCTCTTTGTTTTCGCATGAGCGAGGCATCTTACGCAGTCACCCGCATAGACTGCAGGCCATAAAAATTCCGTCGCTATTAGCGCTCGTTCCTCTCTCCCTCCCGCTCGCGGAATTCAGGGCACTTGTTACGGCGGCTCGTTAGTTTATCGGCGGGCCATCCTCGCGGCTTTGTCGAAAAGGCCGAAGGAAAGAGAGAGCGACTAATCGATGTCACGTAGTTTGCGGTAATTCGCATACCGAGTGAGTCAGGCAGCGCGCGCCGCTTCTTTCCGTAATGCGCATTGAATGTCCGCGAGCGCTCGCAGGCAAAAATACGCATTCCGCCAAGAGGAGCCAGGCGCATTGCAAATCCAGCCTGAGGGGGGAGAGACTAGGACTTGAATGCACAATGCCGAGCGGAGATTCCCCGAGAAGTATGCGCGAGCCGCTCATTTCCAAGCCTTTTACCCAAATGCTTGAGTTACGCGCTTTTCTTTTTCAGAGCCGCGAGACGTACAAAAGTCCCATTGTGGCCGAGGCGACGCCGCCGCTGATAAAACGATTAATTATCGAGCGCTCGCGATTATTTGTTCAGGCAAAGCACGTTCTAAGGCCTTTCTTTCGATGCGCGAGAAAACTATTAATCCAAGCAGCCTGGCTGGCATCTTTCATAGGTTGCTCGCGAGGAATAATGGAAACGTTTTGCACGGGATGGGAGAATTTTCGCTTTATGCTATATTTTATTCAGTTAATTAAGTCAGTATTCATTTGATGTTCGAACAATGTAATTTAAATTAATCGGATTTAATTTCACTTATTGTATAGTATAAATTTATAAGCATTTTTTCCTGGAATTGAAATATTACAAGATAGGCAGCTTTTTCTGGAAAATAACACAAACCCAATCATTTGGTATATAGTCAACAAAATAACTAGCTTGAACAAATTGATACTTTAGATTACATTCAAAAGATGTATCTACCTCTGAACGGGAATTTTCGGAATTAAACAAATGATTTTACAAAACTTTCAAAAGCGTGAAAAAAAAATTCAAAATCAGCTTATATCTTGAATGAAAAGGCCAATTCTAAAAATATCGCCTATCGATCATCAGTTGTTCAATAGGAACGAAAAACGAGCTCTGCATCGCAAATACCATTAATTTCGTAGCAGTAAGAAACAATTAGTTGCTCAGGAAAACATCCCCTCGGGCGTTTCGGGCCCAAGTGCGTTTTCGTGGCTCGTTTGTATGCGCTCGGTACTCGCGAGTAATTGCAGGACAGAGTGCAGCAGGCCGCAGAAGCGCTGCTTCTCTTTCGCTCGTTTTCTGCGTTTCGTCGGGCTTCGCAATTTATGCGCGCGCGAGCAGTCGAATTCTTTCTCTCTCTCTCTCTCTCTGGGTTTCGCTTTCGGCCTGACTAAGGTAGGCGGCGAGAATGAGGCTTTTGCTGGAATTAAAGAGCGGAATCGAAAGTGCAGACTTGCATGTTTAAGCTGTAAATGATATTTATTTTCAGATTAAGAATTTATAAATAAGAGTCAAACATGTCTGCACTTGCAAGTCTGGTTAATAATGCAAAGTTATGTATTTTACTTATTAAAATATTCAGGATCTTATATTTTTTATATATATCTATATATTTTTTATACATATAATTTGTTCTGATTTCATATTAATTTTTTTCTTAACAACATTCCAGCGCATCTTTATAGCGGCATTTTTATTAATTTGCTGTACAAAAACTTTTCTATGAAAAGAAACCAGGTTATTAATATATAATGTACGTATTTTTTTGCTATTGATGTATTTATTTTCTTCCGCTTTATGTCCTATTAAATTTTTTAGATTTGTAAACTTGTTATAAATCTTTACAATGCGGTTTTGAATATTTTTTTATCTATTTAAAGCTGTGCATCATTATTAGATGCATTCATTATGAAATAAAATGATGATAAAAATAAGAAGCCAAATTATTTTTGCTTGTTATCTTATATTTGGGATACGTATTTATAATCTCCTTCTTTGACTTGAAACTATTCCAATAAATTCCTTTAGTTTCATTTGAATTTAAATAAATTATTCTTAAAAGTTTGCTTACTTATACACATATATACCTTTTATAAAATTGTCTGCTATACCCGGCCTCATTTATATCTCGAAAGTTTATCTTAGCTAATTAAAATGGTAATGTCGAGAACTTTAGCTTGCGTATTCTCTACTTTTATATTTTACGTTTTATTTTAGCCGCAGTAATCCATACTTTTCTGATATAATTTTAGTGAATACATATTTTAATCAGTTTCTCATGTTTTTCTCTTTAAACCTCTAATGGGTTAAAGTCGCATTCTAAAATTTCAAATGGACATGTTGAAATATTTACTTTCTTTAATGATATTTCAGACATATCGCAAATATGAATTTTTCATTATACCTGCGTGCACCTTTCATTTCCAAATAGGATTTATGATTTTATTTAAATATTGAAATAATGAATGTTGCAAGTAATATTTCAATGCCCGAAGACGTCCGTCTAGGATGCTTTGGCATAAGTCGACTCTCCTTGGTGCTTAAGGCTTTGATAAAGCTCCAGAGTGAAAATAAACGATAGCATCGCAAACTAACTTCGTCATCCCGACAATGACTTACAAGACGTCTCTGTCAATTACTGTAACCGAGGCGTCGGGAAAGTAAATGACGTTACTCGAAAGTCATTATCTCGAATGTACTTGGCGGGAGAGACTGAGCGAATCGTGACTGACTTCGAAAATTAAAGGTGATTTCGTTATCGCAATACTTTATCATTAGTCATAACCCAGAGAGCTGAATTCGCGATTATCTCTATCCCTTCCACTGATTTACACTGTGTTTTTATTACATTTTTTGTTTGAATGGTCGTTCAAACGTCAAAATATGTTTTAGTTATAAAAACATAACATTTTTAGATTCGTAAGGAAAAACAGTCGATAATTTCAGCGAGAAAAACCAGATTTGATTCTCTTCAAGAAGCCGATCGATCTTCTCAAGGATTGTGGGATAATGAAGGCAAGTTAAGATGATGGCAAACGTGCACTTGCACAATTAAAGATGCCACACAGCACGAAATCGTAATCGCATCGGTACGGTGACACGCTCAGCGTACGATCGGAATTTCAATTGTATGAGAGTTTTCGGATTCCCACGGCGATTGTTATGCGTTTGAGAAAAAGGCCCATGCATCTCTCCGAAGTTCAGGTAGCTCTTCCGTACATACTAAAGATCCTGAAATGCCCGCCACCGGGCAATTTTTCAACGCACGAGAAATATCGTCCGCTTTTAAAATCTCCTCAAATTTGCACATTAGTTCGCTAAATCAGTGCTTTTTTCCGCCGCTTTCATCTTTGGAATAATACAAAGATTTGCTTTAATTCAAAGTACCATCACGTCTTGGCCTTACAGTTTTCTCTGTACTACTTATGCAGTCCCGCTAATGAATATGTATCTATAGTGACTAAAACAAATTTCAACAGAAAAATAGATCTATGTATTATAGAATCTTTTTATCGCTTTATTTTTATTAGAAAAAGTTCATTTCTAGTCAAATAATACAAATAATGCAAGATAAATGGTACAGCTGCATAAAAATTTATAGATTAATTATCCTTTAATTAAATTGGAAGCTTGACATTTGTTCAGTTTATAAAAACAACGCACTAGATAGCGAACATTATTGAACATTACTAAAAAAACAATCCTTTTTATTATGTATATTCTTCTCAATATTTGAGTGAGATCAATTGCTATTTATTAGAAAATAATTCTATTTGCTATAAATAAATTGCCTTTTCTGATAAAATAACGGTTTTTTCAATTAAATAGAAATTCATTCATAACAATATCCTTTTCGGCAAAATAATGGTTTTTTTCAATTTAATAGAAATTCATTTATAGTAAACCGAATCCTTTTTTTATAAATTTATAAATAGAAATTCGTATCACTCAAACATTGAGAATAATTCCTCTTGCATGAAAAGGATCGTTTTTTCAGTGCGTATGTTTTAAATTCATAACCTACAGTTTTGAAATAACATCGCGACACGATATCACGTCTTCGAGCGCTTGATTAGATCATAAATTAAAGCACCTTAATTGTTTCTAATATTTGCCGAATTGCAAATACTAAGTACAGGTTTATAGCGACGAGTAATCGAATTCCGGTCTGAAAAAAGCAGTGCATCCAACAACGAGATGTCGGCTTATTACAAAGTAACGACAGCTGCGAAGGTAAAAGCTCGTACGTATTTATACTCGTTCGAAAAATAAAGAGGCTTCGACAGGTGGAAAGGGGGTACCGAAATCGATGCTTGCAATTCTTCCCTGCTCGACGACAATTGATTTTATATTAAAATCCCGACGAGTCTGCGGCTGGGAAGACAATTAAAGCCGCGCGGTTTATGGTATATAATAAGGTTAGCGCACGCAAGTCGCCGATCTTTATCGATCGGAATCGTAAACAGAGCGCAGCTGCAACCTCGCTTCTCATTCTTGCGGAATGAACCACTGCTCCTCCTGCCCTTTGGCTTTACCTACGCAGTCGAAAATTAGTTATTTATCGAAGCAACATCCCAGTTGGCCTACGTATACAGGCGAGCGTCGAAAATGGCCGCTCCTGCGTTTTGCTTCTTGCTGCCCTTATTTGTTCGCTCTTCTCGGTTCGCTCATCATCCGTCTTCTTTTGCTTTTGAATTTTTCAAAGCTGGGCTTTGGCAAACACAGTGAAAAACGCATGTAAATATAGCTGGAGCAGCCTCGGGTTTGATTTTCTGCCTAAGTAAATATCGGGTCTACCAAAACGTATACCTTCTGCAATTGGTAACAAATTGATGAACAAGCTGCTACCGTTTTTTTTTTTCAGTTTTTTACATCGCAAATCAAATGACGAGTTTTTTTCTTAAAATTTGAACTCAGCGCAGACGATTAATTGTTCTCAACGGCCGGTAATTAATGCGAACAGTCTTTTCCCCCCGTTTGTCCGTCAATTGACGCGAGACAGGGTAAAAAGCCCGTCGAAGCAGTAAAAAAGGAATCGCCGTGCATGCAGCTACCCCGAGGCGCAAGGCAACTCACGCACTTTCGATCTCGCTTTGCGGCACGTACTTCGGTAGCGGCATCGCCTACGCGCCTAACAAGAAAAGCCAATATAAGCCGCGGTCGGGGGTACGACAGCTGAGTGCTTTTTTTCGACTGGCCGCGGGCTGCACACCTGCGCATCGAATTTCTCTCTGCGTCCAGATTAAATATTATCTTTATTTTCGGTACAAACGAGTCCGAGTAGGTGTCTTGTTTGTCGAATCGGGTTACGCTCCGAGCGCAGGAAGTCGCCGGAGTTCGAGAGTCTGAAGTCGGCGCGTCTCGCTGAAAAAGGGAGCGAAGGGGGTAGAAAAAAGCAGGCGAGAGGAGCTAGAGATCGGGAAGAGCGATAGCATCGAGAGGAGAGATAGCCATCGAGCCTGCTTCCTTTTCTTCCCCCCCCCCGTCTCTCTCTCTCTCTCTCTCTCTCTCTCTCGTTCGGCCGGGGTCCGCTTCTTTTTTCGTTTTGCGGGCGCTTCGACGTCATTGTTATGTGTTCCTCGAAGAGAGGAGTTATGCAACGAGCGCCGCTTTATTCATGCGTACGGAGAGAGCGAGCAGTTGCGCTCAAGCGGGGGAGGAAGCGAGTAGCCTTTCGCACGGAAATCTGCTCGCAGCTGCGCCCCGCGAGGCGCGAGAGTACGATTACTAAGGCGTCTGCAGCGCATAAGCTCTTCTTCTTCGGGGGGTCTGCCCCGCTGCTTTTTTCAACATCGCTTTTTTACGGTTAAGCTCCTTTTAACGAGATCGTCAAGGCATTTTAAGCGGCTGCTTTAGCGTTCATTTTTATAATTAATACTAAAGGAAGAAACTCCCGACCTCCAGTACTCGATAGAATTTCATTGCAATTAGGAACAATATATAATTTAAAATAATACTAATGTAAACTCAATTTACGGTTTGTTAAAAATAATAGGCATAACGTCAGTGTGCGTTATTATTTTATTATAAGCTGACACAATCGCAAATTGCTATTTCGTATGAAATTAAATTTACATTGTTTTCTCAGAAAATAAAGTCTGAAAGAACAAGTTTCTGCGAAGGTCTAGCAGCCACATCGGATTGAGTAATGCCGTTTTCTACGCCCAATCACTCTTACAAGTTCGTAGCACGCGTGACTTATTTAAACGAAGTATCTGTAAGGAGATGAGCCAACATTACCACCCTCGTAAACATTTGCCGAGTACTTGCAACGACGCTCTAACGAATTTCTGCCCTGCTCCCAAAGTTACGTAAAACTCGAACAGTCAAAAGCATATAAGCTAGCGGCGAAAAAAGTTTTTGTAAACAGTTGCCGGCACTGAGAAAGTTCCGTTCTATCGCGGCCGAGCGGAGGTACGGCTAACTTAATCTACATCTCCGGGCCAGCGACGGCTCATGCGCAGTGCGATAATAATGATCACCGGATTATTTTACGCCCCGCGCATAATGCGTTCACCTAGCTGTCTGAATATGCAAGAGAAAGCTGAAAAGGGCTCGCCGTTTGCGCCCGACAGAATGCAATTATTCAAATTTCCTCTTTTGCGCGATGCACAATTATTTGTCTTTGTGCCCCAGTTTTATACTACCTGCCTACTTGCCGGGCATCGAATTCAACGGGAGGATTCTTTATCGTGCGAGAAATCTAAAAAAATATTAGCTCAAACTTTATGCAAAGGATTCTTTCAACGATAGTTAAGAAACTCGAGTGGATAGAGTTTACGAATTTTTATTTTTATTCAAGCTCCATGTGAAAAAATTACCGAACTAAGCGGAAGCTTAGTTGAAGCATTGTTTGACCTGCTTTACTGAATTTTTTTTAATTAATAATTGACCGTTGTAAAGGCAATGAGTTTTTTCAATTCAAATGTGCTTTACATTATTTTTAGATTTTCGCAGTACAACTAAAAAAAAAATAAAAATAAAAATAAAAAAAATAAAATAATTATAGTAGGTTTTGTTCTCGCGAAATGTTTAGTATTTTGCAGTAATTTATGAGACTAGATTTTTCTCTCGGCGTGAAGCATCCGAGAAACAATATTTAGTAAACAAACCGTCCAATCAAGCTATCGGAGAAGGTAGTTGCTTGGGAGCAAGTGCGCTATTAAACACTCAACAGGTCATCACTGGAATTGAAAATAATTATAATCCAACGCGAACTACCCCATTGATCGAGGTCAGCGTCGAACTGGTATTTATCCGGGATCGTTGGCGCACATGCTGTACTACTTGCACAAAAGCCATCGCAAAACTCTATCCCCGGCCGCCGTGTCAGCCCATAAACATCCGGCTCTCGTTTCGCCTCGACAGGCGTATAATCTGCGCTCGAAATATCGATTCCGCCCGAGATATTGCCGATACGGCATCTCATTTAAGTCGCTCGGATTTTTCGCGGATGGCTTCTCGTTACCGAGCATTTTTGCATCGCGCAGCTCTGTCCTTTGGGGCCTGCCGTGCAGCGGCGGCGGCAGCGGCGGCGGCAGCGGCCGCTCGGGGGTCGAGAGCATCACGCACGGTGGTCTCGCGCAGTGTGGTCCCCCAGGGTCGACCGACCCAGAGAGAGAGGGAGAGAGAGAGAGAGAGCTGATAGCGCCGCGCTCTCCTTTTCCTCCGCGCGCTACTCCTCCCCCTCCGACCTCATCGCCTTTGGCCCCTATCGCTCTCCGCGCTCGTTCGGCTCTGAAATTGTTGTTTCGCCTTCGCGAAACTGTATTATTTATGGCCGGACGTACTCCGGCTGTCTCGGTAGTCCGCGCTGCTAGACGTCTTCGGGGTTTAGTATCGCGCGGGCATTTGCATCAGAATCGAGAGTCGCGCGGCCGAGGCACTTTTTCGGCGTTATGAGATGCTCGGGGAAACGTTGATACTAAAAAAGGCGGGTGATTTATGCGCACCTCGAAGCGGGATATTTCACTTGGCGGCTCGGGGAAAGTCTCTATGCGCGAGGTCTGATAAAAGCGTGCCCGATCGTTTAGCCGCGGAGCTTCCCTCTCGGTTTGCGACAATGTGCTTTACGTTTTCGATCGAATCTCGGCTTTTTTCCCCATTAGTATTCAGCTGAATGGGCATTAGGAGTAGGCTCCCCTTGGTACCGACGATTGCTTATATTTTCCGCGATATTTATCATAAAACTTTTAGCTTCTGCATAATTTTGAATGCGGCATTTACATAAGAAAACGGGTAAGAAAGTTTCTGCGAAATTTGCGAGGGAAGATATATTAGCGTCTACCACTGATAAAATAATAAATTTTTCATTAGTCTAGAAATAGCTGTTAAATATTGAAGAAATGCAAATTTGGAAGAGCATTCGAAAGCTTGCTCGCAGTTGATAACTGCTTGGCTTCTCTCGCCGAGAATAATAAGAATGAAAACTTGAAATCGGAAGTTTTCAATCAAGACTCTCGCATCGTCACCGCTATCCGATAATAATCGCCGCGGCGATTGTAATGCTCGAGAGCAAACAAAGTCTCGTAAAACATCTCTGCCGATCGATGCTGGGAAAGATCGAGTTTGTTTTATAATTTGCAAAAATTCACATTAAAACCGCTCGCATACCGGGGCTTCGGGAAACTATACGCTCGCACTCTCGCGGCGCATGGCGGAGAGAGGGAGAGAAGAACGAAGGAGAAGAGGGATCCTCGGGAACGAGCCGTGATTTTTCGCCGACGTCTCGCTCTCGCCCCTGACGTATAACGTACAATTACTCCGGGACCAGATTACACGAGCATGGGAGCCTCCTCCTCTTCTCCAAAGGCCTTTCCTTTCGTATTCCACGGACTCGAGCAGCTCTTGTGTACTCTCCTTGCTTCCCTCCTCTCGTTATTCTCTTTTCTCCTCGTTTATGATCTTCGAAGGCCGGCTAAAGTCAAGCTCGTGACTGAGGCGCATCCTTGAATTTTCCTGGCGGCGGGTCTCCTTAAGCGCTAGTTTCAACAAAGAGAGAGAGAGAGATAGAGGGGCCCCCTCGAGAGCGGGTAGGCGATGCTGATGGCCGGCAATAATATCTATTATCGCAGCACGAAAATATAGTTAGAGCCCTCTTGTCGACGGTCCGAGGGTATAAGCAGCGCCTCTCTTGCGACCTGTACCGCACAGAGCTCATCCGCCAGAGAGAGTGAGAGAGATGACTTGGAAGCTAGCCAACATTCGCACTGCCGTGCATAAATTCTGAGTTTCTGACTGTATCTTCGCACCTTCAAATTTTTAGCCTAACCTTTCAATTATTGTTTTACGTTCTAGGGAGAGGCGAAGAGAATCTATCTAATTAGCGCGAAATGACCGTCGACAGGACTTGTTGCCCCCAACTTTTTTTTTTCAGACGATCTGCTGGATAATTTGTGTCATCGGCTCGATTTAAGTATCACTTCATAAATACGTCTTTGTGAAGGTTATTTTATCAAGCGATTTAATTAGTACTGTAGCGGTAATAAAAATTTATAAACGATTAATACATAGAAGCAAGAAGAAGAAAATATTTAGCCCTCGTAAAAACTAGTTTGATATTCGCAGGCCGTTCGACGTCGGCACTTAATCGGCTTTATCTTCTCTCTTGCGCAGGCTTACGCGCGATCTCGCAGCCTTTCGACAGGCCCTTGAAAGTTTAGCTGGCCTCCCGTCGCGTGCGAAAGCGGCGACGCCAGCGAAAAAAGAAGCCCCTTGGATTTTCGGCTTCTCGCCTGACGTTGACGACAATCGATCCTGAAGCTCTCTGATTTTCTAGTCGAAAGGAATTCCCCGCCGAAACGGAAGGGGGTTCCTCCCTCCTGAGAAAGAAGTGCAGTCGGAAGCACCTGTCGTTGTCGCCGCGAAGCAGAGGAGAGAGGGAAGGACGCTCGCGAACGAGGCCTCGTTTATAAATCCAACATACAATCAAGTTTATGGCGGCTCGCGAGCAAAGCAGGAGGCGGCAGGAGCCCCGCGCACACAGACAGATATAGCCAAGCACGCGAACCGGCGAACGCGACGCGCGTAACCTACGTATGTATGTGTGTAAGCTCGTTCCGCCGGAGGATGGAAAGAGAGAGGATCGCCAGCCGGGTTATTACCGCCTTGTTAGCCGAGAGGGAAGGGAATGAGCCGCTGCAGGTGCGCCTCCTCGTTTAATTTCGGACAATTAAAGTGCCCTCTCTGTGTGCTCAGTGCGGATCTGACGCGAGGAAAAAACGCAAGCTCTCCGTCTTCCTTTGCTGTAATTCACTTTTCGGCCCGTAAAATGATTACCGGCTCAGTGCGTAAATCTTTGCCCGATGCTCAGCTTTTTCGGGAGAGTTATGGCGGATGCTTTCTTTGCCAAGGAGCTGGTTAGCGGTTAAGCAAGGATTCATTTGCCAGATCCCTTATTTGGGGCTGGTATTAAACCTGATTATGAGATCGTTTTATTTGGAAAACGGAAAAAAGGCCTTTTGGAAAAGTGTTTTTGGCCAATAAGATTCGTAGCAACATCGTTTGTACAGTTTTTTTTGTTTATTTGCTTGATGCATGTACATACATTTATTAAAAAGATATTAAACTACGTCAATGTGCGTTAATTACTTTTACCTAGTTTTCAAAGTCATGAATTTTAATCTGCAGTGCGCTATAAAAATGTAATAACAAATTTGAATCCATTCATACAAATTATTGCATGAAGGTGAATTTTTAGTTAATTCAGAGGTTTTTAGATATTTCACGAAAATATTTGATATATTTTAAAACCCTCTGCATTTCTTTAATAAGAGTACAAAATATTATATCTCCATTTTCTACCTAATTACCCTTTTTAAATTTATAAAGTTGGGTTCTGAAAATGACTAAACGCAGAAAAACTAGCAATTTCTGGGAAAAATGAATTAGCCGAAAATTTGACCGTTAATTCATGCTCTAATTACTCCGAAAATGAAAAATGTTACCTCAGTAAGCGGCAAGAGTGTTAATCCGGGCTTCTTTGAGCAAAGGTTATATAAACACGATAGTAGCCGGAGCCTCTCAGCTTTCTCGCGAGGTCATTTTCTTTTTCCCGCGCTCGCTTATCAGCGGCGGCGGCGGTGTCCGTTTTTTCGCCTGCACGCGTGAATACGGAGAATAAGTGCCGGGCGATTAGTTACTTTCTATTCGCCTTTTGAAGCTCGAAACGAGATACGCCGCGATCCTTCTGTGCGCTTAGGTTAAGGATGCCGCCACGAGAGAGTTTCTCCCCCTTTCCGCGTTTTCTCTCTTTTCTTTTCTAATTCTCCTTATTTGATTGTCGAGCTGCTTAGCCGTATAAGCCGATGGCGGAGAGGAGCGCGAGCGCGCAGCCTTTATTTGCATTTATCTTCGCCGAGCTATTTTCTTAAATTTTTTTATCGATTTTAATTACAAGTAATTATTCACCCCAGCCGCTGTTGGATTGCTCGATGTTAAATCATGCCCCTGACGTTCAAAGCTTTTTTACATTTGAACGATATTTATTTGAATTCCCTTCTCATATTCATGAATCTGGACATTTCAGGCCAAAATTTTTTCGAATATTTTTCATTTTGCTAAGCGATATAAAATGTACAATATTTTTTTCCAGTAAAATGTAAATGTAGTATTACATTGTGGCCTCGCTTCTAATGCGTTATCGGCGCTTTGCATTTAATTAATTGGGGCATAATATGCAAAAGCACATTAATCGCAACGCTTGAGTTTGAGCTGCACTTATTTATTGCAACTCGAATATTCATCAAGCCTAATATATTAGCGAGTTCTTGTTCATTATGAAACTCAATTATGTATGAAGTGTAGAAAAAACATTGCTTTCATATAAGCGAGTATTCAAAGTGACAAGCACATCTGCCTTTTATAATATTATAACATAATTTTATCCTAATAACATATAATAGTTATTCTATAATTTTCAATGAGGAAAAAGCTCTTTTTGTAATTACCTTTTCATTTTGTCAGCTCTAAAAGCACAGTCTTGATCGACCATTTGACCCGAATCAATAATAGAAAATTTTGGTTATATCATTTATAACTTGAAATAGATTATCTTTTTTCAATACTAAAATAGAAGTAATTTAACTAATTTAATTAAAATAGAATTTACATTTAAATTAATCTGATGGTTACACAGTTAATTGAATTTCCATGAGCTAATCGAATTAAATTTCCTTCTCAAAGACTTTGCCCGATCGTCATTAATCACCTTTTCTTTGAGCACACAAAATATATAATTTTATGAATCTTGGAGTAAATCTCGGCGTCCGCAGTTGCAGACTCAATTTCTCCCCGATCCAAAATTTCAATCAAACATGTCGGCCAGTTTACCCGAGCGTATAATTTCTGCGTAAAAATTTCACGAGACGCTATTTTACGAGCGGCAAGGGCCCTTTTCAACTCGCAAATTAATGTATCCATCACGGGACGCATCTCACACATACATCTATATAAGCTTGCGGGCCAATCGGGAGAGGGAGCCTTCGTGCCGGGCCGCAAGACTGATCGGCCTGCGCCCGGCCCAATAATTATATCCTCGGCTCTGAGCGCCGAGTGGATAAGAGACGACGGACGACGGCGGGGAGGAGGAGGCTCGCTCAAAGGCACGCACACTACTCCGCTTTCAAAGCGGATGCCTCATCGTGGTGGTCGCCGTGAAAATCTCCCGACACGTGCACCGATTGTCCCATGTGTGCTTCCGCGGTTTGGGACACGAGGCGCGTAAATAGTCCAACTTGCCCCGGAAATTCTGGGGCGGAGTTTCTTAAAGGGGACCGCTTACTCCGGGGATTATATGCTAATTCTTGCTCGCCGACGCCGGAGCTTTATTTACTACGGGACGGTTGGGCAATTTCCTCGATTTCTTAATTAGAACGGACCAATATTCTTTTGCTCATTGGATGGACATCAAATTTTCCAATTTTTTACTTAAATTCGTTAAAAATAATGAGCCCGCAGGCTGGATGGCAAATCAGAGGAAATTTTAATGCGCTCGCGTTCTAGTACTCATTAGGACAAACGCGAATGCGATGCACAAGCTGTTTTTTAAGAACATGTATAAAACGAATTTTACAAACACAAAGGGAATGAGACTAGAAAATGTAAAAGAAGAGTACAAAAACCGAAACAATGTGGATGCAAGGGGACAGAGGCAGATTAAGAGAAAATGAACGCGGAAAGTGTAGAGAAATAAAGAATTTTAAATGAATAAAGAGAATAAAGTATAGAAAAAACAATGAGATGCCGTTGAAAAATACTTTATTGTCCTTTAATCTACTATGTAAATCAAAACTGCAGTTTGTATGAAGCTTGTAAATATCATTTTGATGCGCCTTACAAAGTGGAATAGTTTTTTTTTTTTTTGTAATATAATTATAGTGAAAATGAAAAAATTTTACTGGATTTTATGTTTATTTTATATCAGCTCGCAGTTTTATTGCAGATCATGGAAAAGCACGCAACAAGCAGATTCCTCGAAGGCAATCGAACTTTATACAGCTCCAGTTCACAATAGACACTAACTTGGAACGAGCCTATCGTTTTACATGGCCGAGTGTAAAAATTGAATGACGGAGCAAGGAAGAGAAGAAAGCTAGGCGATGCAACGGGAAAAAGAAGCGGCGGAAGAGGGCACGAGGCTAAAGGAAGTCCTATTGCGTGCGGGTGGTCCGCCGGGGAAGCGGGGAGGAGAAAGAGACACGCGCGCGTGATACACTTGAGGAATTTTTCACTTGTCCCTTTCTCGAAAGACACGCGGAGAAGTAAACCGGTAAGAAAACCGGAATGTCCGCGCCAGCTTCAAATCGCTAATTAGCGCCACTTAATCATTGCTTCGAGTGACGGATTTTGAGCCGGTTACATAAGCAGACTTATCTGCCGTTTCCTTGTTTTCTGCACTTCTCCAATTCGCAATCATCTGTACAATAATTGTCGGGATCTTGTCCGCCCCGAGTCTTGCGGACTTCAAAGGAGGAAGGACATTGTATTCTTTTTAGCTTTAAGAGCCACTTATTTCGCCCTATTTAGCAGGCTTTTTTCGAGCGTCCCTCTCTCAATCTTACTCCGCTCCTCTTTAGTTCCAGTACTATCGGGCGAAATTGCGGCTATTTGCGAAATTTTTCTCGACATTGCTCGCCGGATAACCGCTGCTTAACCGCTGCAGAAAAAGTAACGAGTTGTGCCTTCAGCCTTATCGATGAGTCCTTAATCTGTTGTAAAAGGAAAACGACTGTTGGATTTTCTTCTGAAATCATTTCTACTCGTCGTCGAGACTTATTTATGATAAAATACGCAGCTCATTCGAAGACGTGCCGTATAATAATAATGTTATATACTATTAGATTGTTTTCGTCAGGCAAACGCAACAAGTGGAATTCATTTTTCATCCTTTCAGAACGTAATAAAATGACTTTTATTTGCCATTCAAATTCATATTAATATACTCGAAAGTCAAAATATACATATAATAATAGCAGTAGCCAAGGTTGCGCGGTAAAAAACGGCGAAATAAATGAATGCGCGATGAGTAGAAAAAGCGGAATGTTGATTAACAAATCGAATTGTCGGTGTTGCTCCTCAAAGCCTATTAATTTTTTCCGGAGAAATCAACACCTTGAAAAATCGGCAAAAATTCCCGGCCTCGCTCGAGAGAGAAAAAGCTTTACAAATTGATCTTCGAAAAGACAGATTCGCCGGCGTTTCGCGTGGGCTCCTTTGGTGTTAACGACGATATAGCCGCGGCTGTCATTTGTTAGGAGGACTTTTTTCCCCGAAACCGGACGATTTCGCGCGCCGGTAAATTCAGCCCGAAATTTATTTCAGCCGCGCGGCTCCGGGAAAAAAAGCGCGCGCGCGCGAAAAGAGGAAGGAAAGAAATTTCGAAGAGAATAGAGTAGCAGATGGGAGGCGATTATTTATGCATTCCATGGGCGCGAATCTATTCGAATTCCCGGTGATTCACGCGCGCGCTGTCCTCGACGAAATAAAAAAAAAAGCGGACGAGGAGAGGCGCGACACGGTCTCATATACTGTTCGCGTTCGGTCGCAGTACATAAAGAGCCCGGAGAAAAAAATAGCGCAGAGAAAGGAAGGCGAAAAAGGCGAGCGAAAGAACGAAGCGAAGACACGCTCGAAATAAAACAACTGCTAACGGACTACGGTTTCGTTCGTTTTTTCCGCTGCTGCGGTGCGCCGGATTCACTGTAAATATATATTGTAATCTGCCTTGGATTTCGCGAAACAACTTTTTTAAATTACTTTATTTCAAGCTTAATTTCATTTTAAATTAGCGCCACGGCTGGCGAAATTATTCAAATAATTCATATCGGTGGACGAGTAACGAACTAGGTACTGGACGCGGTGAAGTTACTTTTTTTCGTATAACTTTTCATTCGAAAATAGCACATTCAATCTGGATGTGCAGCAAGAAACATTTTTTGCAATACATATAAAGATGACGCGCTCAATTCCGAATAGTGCGGCTAATTTCGTCGGGCCGAGCGAGAAATATAATGTATAAAGAGAGAGAGAGAGGAAGAAAAAAAGCGACGATACAGAATGGCGCGAAAAAAAGGCAGACCGCGGGCCGCAATATTTCAGGCGCGCGACGTTAATGAAAGCCGAAAAGCCTGAAATCATTTGCCGCTCGTCGAGACAAATCACTCTCTGTCCGCGGACTATTTCCGGCCATTCTGTCTCTCTCCTACTCAGCGCGAAATTCGCTCGAACTCGGCTCGACCGAGATACAATACAGGCGGACGCATACTCAGTCGTATGAATCGCTAAATTTCAATGTTCCCTGGCCGTTAAATCGCGAGATATATATAGATGCGGCACAGATCGGCTTGGTGTATAGCGAAATAGTAGCCCGGCGTCACAATTGCTCACATAATTGCGGCGCTAGCGGGAAACTGATCGATATAGTTATGCTGAGAATCCCACTGTGCGATACCACTGAGCCTAGAAGAACTTTTTAATAATTGATTCATGCGAATAGCGAATATATAGTAGAATTATTAATTCTACAGTGTTGCAAAGAAATACCAAGTAATGCGAGTAGAAATTCGATCTTTGCTTACTTTAATTCAGGAAAATGTACTGTAATTTAATGAGAACGGACCCCGTAACCCAATATCCCAATATCGCCGTACACAGAATAAATTCTCGGGGAAGCCATCGGGCCTCAGCCGCAGAGCAGATAGATTAACTTTAGGCGGAGTTCTAATGCTCGGGGCTGACAGGATTGACCAAACGGTATCGAGAATCCTCTACGTGAGTAAGGAATCTAATAGCTCGTGCGTGTGTACAGTGCGATGAAAGGGTATATCCGTGTATGCTGAAACGCATTAACCGAGTAAATAGACCCCCATTGGCTGATCTCGATCAATCTTCCGGAGTCCGATATTAATTTTGACGTTTCATGCTGGCCTTTTTGTCCTTACTTATATCTCGTTTAACGAAATCTGAGCGAATTTGATTGATTTGTTGCCGCTCTTGTCAATAGAATCTTGATGATCTCAACTTTGTTGAACCGTGTTTTCGTAGCAGATTGCTAGATGAGCGCTTTTTGAAATTTGTGCATTAATTATTTATTATTTAATATTTGCTGACAACAATTGAATAATAAAGCTGTGCAATTTTTAACTTTAGACGTCGTCATTAACATTTCATTTGTATTTGCGGATTAATTTTGCAAAAGAGAGTGAAACAATCCCCCCCAGCGGCTCTACGCAACGCATGAATACAAGGAGCTTATTATTATTAGACGATTAAAATCAGTTCCTTTAATGCCAGGAGCAGAGTTGAGCTTCTGCTCCTCTGCATTGAGGAAAGGTATACAAGTAAAGCGAAATATACGATGCGCCTTTGAAGGTAATTATTACATTAGACCTTTGGCAAACGTTAGTTTCAGATTTTATTAAGTTAACTTTTAAAACTAACTTTTAAAAAATTAAGTTCAAGGCAAAGAGTCAATTAAAATGCTGTATAATTTGCGAATTGCAAAAAACTCTAAAAATTTTAACAACTCTGCGCTCGTTCCTGGGGGAAGTTTCAATACCACTTGGTTTTATCTCGGACTCGCACTTCGTTCCAGCGGAAGATACATGTGTTCACTTCCAGCCATATATGGGATGAAACGAGTGGAATGCGTTATTTTTAATTTAATCATTGTACGAAAATTCCTCAACAATCTGGGGGCTCGTAAATAATTAGCCGACAGACGTTATTCGAGCGTTTACATTGTTGGAATTGATCTTATAGAATTTAAACAATGATGGTTAAGATGGGGTCCTCAAATATCTTTCTTGCAAAGTTTACGCGATATAATATGTACTTCTAAATTTTTAAGGTGTGCCGTGTTTTACTAGAAATTTATAAACGAGTACTACGTTATTTATGAAAATTTAAAAATAAAAAAATTTTCCTGGGTCAAATGAAAAGGAGCTGTTTCTTGATTCAATATAATGTAACATGAATTACGTTGATTTCATTAAAAAAAAAAAAAAAAAATTGCTCCCTCCATTACAGCTAATTTTTTACTTCAGAGGTTGGCATGTAAAAATAGTGTTCTAAAAGCAAAGCGATAGATTAGCACGACACAAAAAGAGTAAAAATAATTTCAAATGTTCTTTGACGGACGCACGTAGCAATTAATCGCTTCACTAGTCAACGTCCATTACCGAAATAACGAAATTTGAAATTCAAATGTCCAGAGGCTCCGACCTTCCGAATCGAAAACAATTGGCTGGATAATTAATAGCCAACGATCGGGCGGCGGCAAATTAAAAATGATCAGGCCGCGAGGGTCGAGACCACAGTTCCCATTCGATCAGGACATTCTCCTCGGTAGAATCTGGAAACGGGCCGATGTATCGGACAATCTAGCGTCCCCGTTGCCGGCATTAAACTGGCACTCCCGCGCGGAACGATTGCCTCGGCTATATAGAGAAGACAGAGCGGGGGGAACATAAAGCGTCGTAACCAAAGCGACAATGGCTCGATCGCGCCACCGGCTCTTTACTGCCCGGCGCGACGACGTGTTTACGAATTTCCGCGCTCGACCTTTTCTTTAAATGCCTCTCGACCTCAATTAAGAATGCCAGTCGGCGCTGCCAGCATCCTATTATACAGGCCGGTCATGTGGCAGTGCGATTAATAAAAGGCGAGGCGGCGAAAAAATCCGACTGCCGGATAATAATTGCCGACGATCAATGGGCGAATTGTTTTCGCCGACGGCGCAGCTCAGTCTGATTGATAAGCTTCAATTAATCGACTGTTTCCAAGGAAATTTCCATTTAATTCGGCAAGGGTTAGCATGCATAAGTTGTTGGGCAAATCTAGATTAGTCGAAATTTGAGGTATAGTTTGCAGAGTTTTTACTAGCATTTAATAGGATCTTCTACCAGCTTAATAATAATCAGCAGTTATATAATTGAAGCGAAATTAGAAGCGCTCCCATCGTCTTGAATGAAGCTTAACCTATTCCTAAAAATGATGAAACGGGGAATGCGACATTAAACAACTAAATAAAATTGTTATAAGCTACTTGTTAACATTATCTTTGCGGGTAAGTAACCTTAATGCAAAATAAATAGAACAGCCCTTTCAATTCGGTAATGCACTTGTTCGAAAATGGCCCATACGCAGGAACAAATATACGGAGCGTAAAATAAATTAATAAAGCAGCCGGCCTTAGCCAGGGGTAACTGCAGCAAAGTGCATTTTAAATACCGCCCTAAATACCGAAAATTCGTATTTAAAGCCTCGGCGCAGTACAGCGGCGCTTTCAGTCCCATAGTCATAACCGGGGTCGTTCGTTCATGTAGTCTCCCCCTATCTTTTCGATCAATTTACCTTCTACCATACGTAACGACTGCCGAACCTATTCCCTCGAGAACGTTAACGCTGTGTCCCGGGAAGGAATCATTGAACTGTGCGTTGCGTTTGGTCGATTCGATGCTTACTTGCCTTCCGAAAACAAATTGGCTCTACTTTTTCACGCTTGGAAGCGCGCTCGCATCGACGAAGGCCCGAGCAATTTCGAGTCGATTGATATAACATTCTGTTTCATTTTTTTTTTTTTTAGGGAAAATCCTTGAAAAATCGCCGAAATATTCAATTCCCTTCCTTTACTTTTATTATCCGACTGGCGACTTTCTGGCGACTGATGGATTGACGGATTTCGAAAAATGACGTAAACCTCTCTGTCCCGAAGCGATATCTCTTTTTAGCTATGTGCGGGACTTTTTTTATTGCATCCGCCACGTAATCTTTCCAAGCTCGGTTAAATGTTGGGGTTCTGGATTTGTGGACGCATTTTACGAGTATTTTCCAGTGTCTGTCTTTGTTTTGACGGAAGACTTTATTTTATCTAAGGTAGTTGAGTAAATTATTGGATACTTTTTCGGCTTGCAATCAAACCTTAGCTTTTACGACAAGTTTTAAAATGTAAAAAACTATTATCTAACAATGTCCTTACGGAATTATTAGCTATAAAAATGTTAATGCTATACAAACTTAAGTATTTTATTAATACTTAACCCCGTAGACGATGGTCTATAAATTTTCTATCATCATTGCATTAAAAACTTTTACCCACTAAAAGCAATTGAATAAGAATAATTGGAAGTTATTATTTCCTTTATTAAAAGCAAAATACTCACATTATTTCAGATTAGAATTCGTTTTAACAATTATTAGAGGAGTCTAGTATTCCACAGTATTATTAGAGTAAATGCGATTAAGTAGTATAATCACATACAGTAGGATGTCTTCTTCAGGAAGTTATCAATAATAAGTTCAGTTCTAAATGGCACCATTTACTAAATGAAAAACCTGCTACATTGCAAGTCAAAAGAAAACTACATTTTCGAAATGTGGAATTAATCGTAAAAAATATTTTCGCCGAAAGCCGAGCCGAATCATGAATAGGTAACCTGGAAAACAAAGAGGATT
The DNA here is from genome assembly GCA_900474385.1 of Ormyrus pomaceus. Taxonomy (NCBI): domain Eukaryota; kingdom Metazoa; phylum Arthropoda; class Insecta; order Hymenoptera; family Ormyridae; genus Ormyrus; species Ormyrus pomaceus. The sequence continues at coordinate 39,875 of UCOM01001290.1, forward strand.
CAGCAGGGGGCGTAAAACTTTTCTTTCTACCTGGCGCAGGTAAGAAAAATTTCCCAAGCAGTGCCCGAAGAGTCAGTTTTTTTTTCCCATAGACATAAACATAGTGTACACCTCGTTGTCCCGCGGCGCCAGTATGTTAGCCGCGCGGGTATCCCTATAGGATCGTCCACTCCCGCCTGAGCCGCTTAGGGCTAATAAGCTCTTAACGACTGCTAGATTGAAATTTGATGAGCGAGAGTTGGAATACGGGCGTTGTCTTGGCCTCGTGAGAAATTTAAATGTCGTTTAAAAAAGCTATGAGGCATTGAGTCAGATGCGCTGCCATTTTTTCCAACACGCTGTATGGTCGGAATATTTTTACAGTTCGCCGAGTTGACTTGCTTGCGTGACTAGACTGGATGACTAACATAAGACTCGCTCTAATGACTGTAACTTAACTGCTTTAAATGCTTTGTAAATATTCGTGGATTATGCATTTTCGAGCTTTTTTTATTTTTAGAAACTGACGGCTTTTAAGCAAGTGTTATTAAGTGGGACTTTTTGTACATTTTTTTTTTGCGATAGGCTCTCCGCGACGTGATTTAATTAAGAGATTTTTGAGTATTCACGCGTAGCCGCATCGGTAACCGTAACAATCTTGAAAAATTAATTGGCTAATGAATTATTAATTGATGTTATCAAATCACTAATAATTATGGATAAATTATATCGTATCAATATAAACTCGTACTAACGCAATTTTTTTAACCCACTTTAAACGAAACATTTACCTACAAAGAACAACTTTTACTTTTGAGCAAAAAAAAAGGTAACTATAACAACGCCGCCTTGATAAGTCAAGCCGTTCCACAAGGAAGGTTTTTTATTCAATTAAATTTCTGTAATATCCTTATCAGCGGTCGCAATTTATTAGAGCCTACAGCAATCAAGACCGTTATCTCCTCAAATACAAGCCAGTCGGTCGGCCGGCGAGAAAAGAGCGTCGTGGTTTCACAGGCGAAAAAGCATAAATCCCGGGCGTTAAAGATTCTCAAAGGCGCGAACGTCCTCGTCGTACGGCGTATAAATAAAAGTCAAAAGAGCTACAATAAAAGCCAAGGCAAATATTTTACCACGCGTTCTAGCGCGACTAAAGACCCTTTGGCTCGGAACCCCATAAACGCCCGACGCGGACAGTCTGTTTGCGAGCTCGGCGACGTTCCGTAAAGTTGCGTGGACAAGGAAAGAGAGAGAAAAAAAGAGCCACCGCCGACTGTAAGTGCATACACGAGGCGCAGAGATCCGTCGCGCTCATTGTACGCTCGTTCCTTTATTCCCTTAAATCGCGCGTATCGCCCGCGATAAATTCCGTGAATAACGAAAGGAAGACGAGCTTAATAGCGGCATTTTTCTAGGGAAGAAAAGGAGCCGGCAGAGTATCCGGTTAAATTGGTCACGGGCCCGAACACGTGTTCGGCTATCCCTGACGAATCGAGAGAGCCGAGGACTTTTCCCAGAGCTGCTTTTGCTGCTGCTGCTGCTGCTGCTGCTACTCGTTTTTAGCCGCGCGGTTCACGATTTCGCGCTCGCCCTCGCAGAAGCCTAACCGAGAGAAGCGCGCCACGAGATAGAAAGGAGCGGAGCGGGAGATAAAGGGACGGAGAGAGGCTGGATTTTCTGCCGCTTGTGTACACGAAGCTGCGCACCGGAGCTAATCCTTGAAAACTGGATTAAAACGGCCCTTCGATCTCCTTATTTTCTCCATTTTTTCCATTCGGCTCATTGATTTCCCGGAAACTTTATTCATACTGCTTGCATTGTTGTTTCGCTTTGTTGGTTTGTTTTGGATTATCTCAAAATGTATAATTGAGCTTTGATATTACGTATTCTTTAAGGGGGGTTATATAACAATTTCTTGAAAGCGTGCATAACGTAGATATAATATTATTAAATTATAATGCAGGACTTGGGCAAAAAAAGAAAAATTCTACAATAGTGACAGAAGGCAACTTGAAAGGAGAGAAATACAGCTGCAGTAAACCGACGCTAAAATCTTGACCTTTTCCGTACTGTTCGTTTATTTTTTTAAAGCCCTTGCCGTTTAGTGTTTGTTATTTCATCGTTTCATTTTAAGCACCGATTGAATTACGTTGAAACTTGTGTCAAAACTACTCAATAATATCTGAAAAAATTTCAACTATTTAAAAGAAATTTCTTTGTTGCTTACGTCGAAGTAATTTACTCAACGTGACACAACTGCTTTAAGCGCAATGCTCGAAGGAATTGCAGAATAAACGCGTTGGAAAAGCGTCCGGGAGACAATTTGAATTTCGCTTACCATGACCAATAGTCTCATTGCAGTTAAATAAATAACCCTCCTTTACAGCTAACGATAAACCGGAATTGCGGGAGGTAAAAAAAGCCTCGCGCTGACATCCGCGAAGCTAGAAATCTGAGGCGAGATGAAACTGCCTCTCGACTAGGATCTCGAAGAATGCTGCAGCGCTTCCCCCGGGAAGCCAATTCCACTATTAGGAAATTAATGAAGCAGCGCGCTTAATCCCACATGCGAGCGGGACAAATAAAGACGATTGCCGTTGGGCAATTAGCGAGATTGCGAGAGCAGCGCTTAGGTATAGATTTCCGGGGGAGGGAGCAATTGGACGGGGCAATTTTGAAGCTCGCGAACTACAGGGCGAGAGTCGTTCGATTCGCACCCTCCAACTGAAATTATCGACGGCCGAAAGCTGCCTCGCTCGGAAATGTCGAGGCGCAGATGGGGAGAGAGCCGGACTCGATCGCGCGAGCTTACCGCAGGTCAATCAACTGACGAAAGGCCGCTCGCTAATTGTCTCGACCACAATGTCTCGGCTCGGTCGAACGCGAGCCTCGTATAATTTCATCGTTTATTCAGTTTCCCGTAGTTAGACCACTTCTGGACGGGCTACTTAATGCTTCTCAAACTTTTAATTATGCTCCTTTGTCAGTATTATTGATTTTATTTGTTGCTAAGAGGTATACCTCTCGTTGGTTTAAATTTCGATATTGCATCTGGAATAGATATTTCTGTTCCTACTTTATTCCAAGCTGTTATTAACCCATTTTCGTTTAGAAATGCCCTTAATTTTTCGTTTTTCCACCAGTGTGCGGTTTGTAAACTTTTCAAATAGATCAATAATCGTATTTTTGAACACGATGAGGTTAATTTCTTAAACCCTATTTAAAAATATCTGAGACCAGATTTATAAAGCTCAGAAATAAATACAATAATAACAGTCTTTTCAAAACGATGCATTGATTTTCCTTCAAACGGCACACTGGAGAAAAATTAAGGAATTTAGGTCATAATTATATATTATAATATATTATCATGTATTATATCTCGAGCCGAGTATATCGATTGAATAACTAATAAACATATCAAAATAATAAAAATAAATAATGATAATAATAAAATCGTATCAAAAACATATCGTCGCGCGATGCGCGCCTGAGTAATCTATAATAAACATTTTAGATAGCTTTACAAATATAAAACCAGTTCGAATTGACTTTTCGCTTTGAAAAATCAGAGCTTGATAATACTCCCTCGTTCTTCTCCTGCTTCTATACTGACAATTCAATTATCAATCTAAATTTTTTAAGCTAATTCAATCTCGCGCTTCTCGAAGCAACGAGAAGGAGAAAAAAAGAAAGAATCTGGGTAAAAAAGCTCGATTGAAACAGGATCCTCCGATTTTTTCGGCATCGCTCTCTACTGGACAGAGAGGCGCACGAGAAGAAGAGGAACATAAGAAGTAGTCTTCCGCCGCGCCGCGAATTAAAGACGATCCGACCTCTTCCTCCGAGCGATAAAAAGTTGATCGTTTCATCGTCCGGCTATCTGCTCTCTCACCCTCCGACTTTTCAATCGAGAGAAACCTTTTCATTACAATGGGCCTTCAATTAAAAACCGCAGCAATTTGCGACTTCGACAAAGTAGAACGAGCGGCTTTCCTCTTGCATTTTTGCTCCTCTTCGGTTCCTTCCGTCCCTTTTCCTCTCCGCGCTGCGGGATCGAGCGAGGCTGCTTTTTCGACGAATACCTGCAGTTCTGTTTGGCGTTACACTACCGCGGATCTTTTGCTGTGCCGTTTGCAACTTTCAATGCGAACTAGGCGATTTTCAGTCTGCAAATGCAATGTGTTCATCATATTTGATTCAGCAATGAAATGTGCTAACTAGAATGATTCTGCATTTCCACGTATTGACATTTATGTTATAATTTATACAGTTCCAAGATATACACTGACATAAACAATAATTTATTTATATTTATTCGTAAGGCCTCTAAAAACATATTAATGTTCTCGCCGAAATCGGCAAATTTTAATTATACCCTAAATTTAATTCACTATGAAATGTGAAAAAAAAATGACAGCAGAAAAAATAAAGAAGCCGCAACGCTCAAAAGAGAGTCGCCGCAAAACAAACATAAAAATGCCATCAAATCCGCAGATCAAAACCCAAACAAAGGAATTGATCTTGACTAAGCCTCGAATCTCTGGTCGATTTCTCCTCTCCGCATCTGGGCCCCTAATATGCATAAACTCGCACACGGCAGTCAACAAAGCCCGGCTCTCGAGTGAAAAATTAACCCCCCCCCCCCCCCCCCCCCCCC
>UCOM01001291.1:0-44477 GCA_900474385.1 Ormyrus pomaceus
TCAAAATTGAAAATTGAATTTTCTACATGGCAGTAATGGATTATAGATAAATGAAATTTCAAAAACTATGTTTGAAATTCGCATAAGAAATAAATTTCTAATATTTGTAATAAAATTAGAGCGCGCGGAGCGAATGTCGCTTGTGATTTAAAAATATAGTTTTACACACAGTATAATTTAAAAAAAAAAAATTCTTGCTTCGACATTAAGCCTAGAAAAACGGAGATTCAAGAAAAAAGAAATCCTCGCCCCGACTACCTGGCCAACAATAACATTCCATTCTCTTTTAAAAGGCTCGAACTCTCAGCGCCATGTACGTCCACCTGCTGTTAGGGTCAGTCCTAATCCTGGGCAGCCAATGCAACCCGACAACGATGTCGTCGATGAACGACCCGACCATGGAACTGACCCTCTACCCCTACGACGCCAACGCGACGTCTTTCCCGCCTCGGCAGCAGCAGCAGCAGCAACCCACTGCCCTGATCCACGGCATGACGTGCCTGTGCCACACCGGGCCCTCCCGCGGCACCCAGGCCCGCGACGATTACAGGTACACCCCTGGAATCGGGGCGCACAAGCTGCACACGAGGGCCGCTACCTGGAACGAGGCCCGCAAGATGTGCAACGAGGAGGGCGGGCACCTCGCTATCATCAACTCGATCACCGAGGCCAACGTGAGTGTTCGGATGGGTTTGTCGACGCGGTGGTGCAGGGCTCGTTCGCTTGCCTGCCCTGGGCTTTCTGGCCTTGCACTTTTTCGCTTCTTAATGCAATCGATTAATTCAACTGATTATTCGGATCGTTATACCAATTTATAAGCGAAACGAAAGCAGTGATTTACGCGCAGTTCTCCGAGAACCCTCTAACTCGACTCTCTTTCTGTAGGTGCTAAAGGAGATGTTCGACAAATCCGGACCGATAAAGGGCACGAATTTCCCTGATTTGGGCTATCTGGGCACCCACGACATGTACAAGGAGGGGGAGTGGGTGACCATTCAGGGGGAGTCGCTGTTCAAGACTGGCTACACTGTCTGGTCCGAGAAGTGGGGCGGCCAGCCGGACAACGGCGGTGGCAACCAGAATTGCGGGGCACTGATGAAGGAGGGAGGCATGGACGACTTGAACTGCGACGTGCCCTGCGCTTTCTTCTGCGAGCTGCCCATGAGTTACATCATCCACTAAGAAGTTGGGGGGTGCTGGTGGTTAGAGGCTGTATGAGTATAGTTGTATTGCATAAGTTTGCTGGATGAATATTTGTAGGTGTTAACGCGAAGATTGTACGAGTCATTTTCTGTAGTTTAATTTTGGTTTGAGTTGTGTAGTTCTTTATTTTTACTGATAAGTTTCGTGGATTTTATTGCTTTTAATGAAATGTAAAATAATTATTATTACTTAAAGTCTGCAATAAATTTTTGGGAAAAGTAATCGTAATAATAAAGTTTTATGTAACGAGTCGCTATTTTTTAAATAACACGGTTATTCAATAAATCTCATAAATTAGTTTTTCAATCGAAAATATTGCTAAAGGAATATAATTTATTATTATTTTATTGGCAAACAATTGCTGCTATGAATAATCAAATGATTTTATTCAAGGTTCACTAAATTATTTAATTATCAAAAAATTAAAAATTATATTTATTTACTGCAACAATGATAAAAAAATCATTTGATTAAGCGCACTTTTTGACCCCAGCTCGAGATTAACAGTGGTATTGTGATTAGTAATGAACCAAGTATTCTACAAGTTTTAAGTCGTCAGTTTGGTATTGTGTGAAAATGTAAGTAATGAATTTATAGTTTAAAATGTAGGTTACTACATATACTCCATTAATAATAATAATAACTCAATTTGTTCATAAAATTTATGAACAGAAAAAACCATGTTCTTGCAATCGATCATCATTTGCACGATATTTTTCGGAAGCCAAATTTACCAGTCTTGCGCTCAAAGGCACCATTTAAACCTTCACCTGTGCATGAACAATAGGACGGTGTCAGCTCAATTTTTAATTGGTGAAAACGACGATCCGACTTGCCAATGTCAAGTTGGATCATACAGGAACGAGTACGTCAGAGAGGACTACATTCACACACCTGGAATAGGCTCCCACAAACTACACACCAACGGTAAATCCTGGAATGACGCGCGCAAAATCTGCAATCAGGAAAACGGCCACTTGGCCATCATTAACTCAAAGGCCGAAGAATCCGTAAGTTTCTAAACGCTGATCAATAAAATTAATGCTTAAAGGTACGGCATATTCCAAAAACTTTGATCTACAGGTTTTACTGGGAATACTAAACAAAAATAGAAATCAGATTAAAAACTCAGCCAACACGGAGGAAGCCTATCTGGGAATCCACGACTTTTTCAAAGAGGGGGAATGGGTGACAATATACGGGGAATCACTTTTCTCGACCGGTTATGCGTACTGGTCACCGACTTACTGGGGAGGCCAGCCTGACAACAAGGACAAGAATCAGAATTGCGGAGCCCTGATTTACTTAGGTGGAATGGACGATGTTCACTGTCACGAACCTTTTGCGTTTTTCTGTGAATTGTCGATAAACTGTGCTTAATCGAACGTGCTTCATGTGATTACTAAAATTGAAAACAATAATAATTGCTTCATCTGGATAGAAAATATAGTTTATCAATCTCGTGTTTCCTTCTCCCTCCTTTTAGCTTTTAGATTAGTTATAAAAGGCTATTACTTTTATTACGGCCACAGTTTCCTCAGTAAATTTCAACCCACCGAATAGTACAGTGCGCGAATAATTAGTTCGTAATTATACGTTATTTTGCGCTTAATAAAGTAAGTGAATTCAAGTTTAAACAAACATTACTTTACAACGAAATTTAATGTTATTAATCCAATAATTTTAAGTTCATTTATTTATATATACTTTGGGTATTAGAAAATCAAGGAATAAAAATGCTGCTGCAATCCACTGCTACACTGATAATTCTACTCGCCATCCAAGCATATCCAATAAAGGGGCACGGATCAATCGATCACGAAGAGCTGATTCTTAACGTCTGCTCCAACAACGATACTTTCGGAATTTCACTAATGACCAAACATTTCGAAGACGGCAATGCGGACTGCAAGTGTAAAATAACTCGTACTACACATTCCGAGTCAAAGGACGGTTACGTGAGCATACCTGGATTTGGACAGTATAAACTTTATTTGCAGGCGATGAACTGGAATGAAGCGCGAAAAAAGTGCAATGAGGATAATGCACATTTAGCGGTTATTTATTCTACTGCCGAGGAAGTGGTTGGTGAAACTTTATATTAAATTAAATTATAAAATGGTTCTATTCTGGAATATTTTCCTGACCTCTACTAATTAAAAATTAATACCTTTTTCCATATAAAATATAGGGTTAATATTTAATACATATTTTTAATACATCTTCTGTTAATATTCTATCATTTATAAATAAAATTTCAGATTTTAATGAATATGCTAAAGGAAGCAAGAATTTCAATTCAGGGGGCTTTAAACACCGAGGAAGCCTTCCTTGGAATCCACGATATTTACAAGGAAGGCGAATGGGTAACTATTTTTGGAGAAAATCTCTACTCGACTGGCTACTCGAAGTGGAGACTGGATGGACAACCGGATAACCTTTTCGGACATCAAAATTGCGGCGCAATTACTATCCAAGGCGGCATGGACGACGTCTTCTGTGATCTCAGGCTTGCGTTCTTTTGCAAATCAGCTTTTAGCTGCGATCAAAGTGTATCTTCCGCGACAGTGAATTAAATGTATAACTTGATAGTATTTAAGAATTACGCTTATTAACATACCAAAAAATGTTTACACAACTGTAAAACTTTATAATAAAAAACTTTCGAACAATCACTGATTAGGAGGATATTGATTTATTAGTGATTATTCTGTACAAATTACTGAAGACTAAAATATTTAAAAAGATTAAAGAGCCATTGGCGAGAAAGAAAATACCAAATTTTTCAAGATATTTCTCAGAAATTTATTTTTCAGTTTAAAAATCCTTGTAAACGGCATCGAATGAATTACAAACAGTAGTTATTAAATAAAAGAAAATTTTTGTCATATTTCAAAATTTGTTCTTTGACAATTTCAGAGTGAAACTCTGAGGTAAATAAATTACAAGAATTTTGTAAATAAAGATGTAAATTGAATTAGAAAATAATAAAAAATAAGGAAAGGTTATAATACTTGTCAATCAGAATTTTAAGTCGGGAGTCTAAAATCTAGTGTTCTCTACAAAACTATAAAAAGCTGTATAATTAAAAGTATTCCCTCTCTTGATTAACAACTAAATGATAGAGTTGATAGTATGTTGATTAAATAATAAATATATGAAAATAATAAATTTTAATTTTATTTCTTGCACCCGTATTTTTATTGAAAATTGATACTTTATATCATTCTAGTACACAAATTTAAAGTGAGACATTTTGAAATACGCATTATTAATTTCTCTATTATTTCAGATTTTGCAGTGAATCAACCGAATAATTAATTCACAATTGAACCAAAAGCGATAAATAAAATGCGGTTCCATTTTGCCATAATTTCGCTGGCTCTACTAGGAAGCCAGGCAGCAGCCGAAGACGAGAAGCGAATGAGCGTCAACTTTTGTTCCTACAACGACACCATCTCGGTGCAGGTGATTAAAAGGAACGACCCAAGTCAGTCTTGCCAATGCATTGTAAGCGCAACGCCGGAACCACCGCCAAAAGATGGCTACGTGTACGCTCGAGGAATTGGCGCTTACAAGCTTCATACGCGGGCGAACAGCTGGAATGCGGCGCGAAAAATATGTAACAACGAAAATGCACATCTGGCGATTATTAATTCGAGAGCAGAGGAGGCTGTAAGTCTGAAATTATTATTACAATAACATTGTTTTACTGCAGTCATTTTTCTCATAAGCGCAGTTCTCATCCTTCTCTATCGCTGTATAAATGACTCATTGCAGCAATAAAGATACTTAGCCACAGTATAGAGAAAGAGAGAGAGAGAGAGAGAAAGAGAGAGACAGAGAGGACTGCAAAATAAATATTAAACACGTGGTATAATCTTTGAATGTTCAGTTTCTGACAGATATGCTGAAGAAAGCTCAAAGTACGATAAGAGGAGGCTTGAACACCGAGGAAGCCCTTCTGGGCATTCATGACCTGTACGAAGAAGGCGATTGGGTGACGATTTTTGGAGAGTCCCTGTTTGCGACTGGATACTCGCACTGGTCGCCGACTTACTGGGGCGGACAACCGGATAATTTCGAGAGGAGGCAAAACTGCGGAGCGCTGATCAACGAAGGCGCCATGGACGATGTCGATTGCCGCGACAAGTTTGCTTTCATCTGCGAATTGCCTTTAAGCTGCTAGTTATTTTAAATTGTATGGAGAAGAATGTAATTTTGTCGTAAAGCATGTATTTAGCAATTTAATGAATTATATCGTTTTTATACGTGCGAATTGCTTCATGTACTTAATGTAAATGTATTAGTAATATTGTATAATGTACTAGAGGTATTTTAATTTCCACAAAATTTTACTTTTTAACTTAGATTAAGCTTAAATTACAGCATATAATGCATTAAAAATGTCTAATTGATGTAATTTACAACATTTTCCTACAATATTTTTCTATAATAAACGATGATTTTGATAAATTAGAAAATATCCATAATTTTGTCTATTTTTATTTATAATTTTACCTATATTTGTATAATAAAAAATTCAGCCCGGAAAATTTTATTAGTAAATTCGCTGATAAAAAATTACAACTTCGTTTTATTTACATGCTTTTATTACATAAAAATGAATGATTTACTTTAATCATAAATTTTTTTGATACTCTGGTTTTTCCCTCAATTGTATAAAAATCTGAATGAATTTAGGTTCATGGAAAACATGTCAATGATAAAAGTTAACGCGTTTCCGGAATCTGTTAATTTGCAGAAAAAAATTATCTTTTCAGGAATTTCCTTCATAGCAGCATGTTATTGTTCTGTCATAATAATCTATTTATCGAACATTAATATTTATTAGATATGAATTTAAAATTTATTAACCACATTAGAATTAAGATATAAAAATATGTATAATTATATATTTAATTAATTAATCCATTTTTTATGAAAATTTTATAATCATGTAGATGTTACCGTAAACAGAATGCATTAATAGTTTTAGTCATTGTCGGTATTTCAAATGACAGTGATTTTTCTGCGAATTTTATTTAATGCACTTGAAATTTCTAATTTCATCAAACGTCAAAATATTACTTGACACTGACAATTACTGAACTAGTGTTGATAAAGAAAATTTCTGACTCGTAATCTATTATTCATATAATCACTGTCAATGATACTGCTAATACGCAATATAAACATTTTCTGCAAGTCAAAGTGTAATTTGCATGAATGAAAATAAAATATAAAATAATAATGCAAAGGAAAAGTGAATAATAGTTTGCGGTTTCCTTCGTACGAATGAAAGAAAAACATGCTTAAAAAGAGTGCTATGAACTCGAGTTCATCAGGAAACTTTCGTCAGTCTCTTACGTACTCTTGAGCTGAGCGGATTGCAAGGTCGCGTTAAATCTTCGTTTCTGCTTGCCGCACTAAAGTGTAAGTAAATAAATAAATCTACAGATAATTTTAAATTCAAAAATAAGCAAATTGTAAAGTCTTAGCATTTAGCTAAACTAAAGATTAGTTTCTTTATCTTAATCGGTAAATCGCGGTATCCTCGCTTTTATCCAAAGCATTAATTTCAAACACCGCTGCCCAATGCAAATAGTATACGATTGTTCAGTTTTAGGGGAAGCTTAAAAATGAAAATCCACGGCGCAGCTGTCTTGGCGCTTGCGCTCGCATCGCACATAGCCTCGGCGGCGTCGATGCTCTCGATACGCAATCACATGAGCGTGTTCCTCTGCGCGCACAACCAGACGGTCGCCGTTCAAATTCTGACGAAACGCAACGAGGACGAGGTGTCCTGCCAGTGTCAGGCCGGCCCGACGCGCGATCCCTCCATCCGCGAGGATTACGCTTACACGCCCGGAATTGGCTCGCACAAATTGCACACGAACGCGCAGAACTGGAACGAGGCTCGGAAGATATGCAACGAGGAAAACGCCCATCTCGCGATCATCAACTCGAAGACGGAGGAGGCTGTGAGTTCGTTTGTTTTTTCTCTCCAATTAGAATGTCAATTAGAAGAGATAATAAAAAAATAATAATAATAAAACGTATATTTAAGAAATTGGTGGAGATGCTGAAAAAGGGTCAAGACCAAATCAGAGGTGGCTTAAACACGGAGCAAGCCCTTCTGGGTATCCACGACCAGTACGCCGAAGGCGACTGGGTGACCGTCTTCGGAGAGCCCCTTTACGCGACCGGCTTCTCCGAATGGTCCCCGACTTACTTCTCACCCCGAGGACAGCCGGATAACATGGGCGGCATTCAGCACTGCGGGGCGCTGGTGACTATCGGCGGCATGGACGACGTCTACTGCCAGGACCACTTTGCCTTCTTCTGCGAGATGCCCTCGACCTGCTGAGTTGAGCGGATGCTTTGCTGCTTTTATATACAGGAGTGCTCCTTGCTGAATAAATATTTAGATACATCGATTTGTCGTATTAAATTATTGCGAGGTGCCCACTTAAATGATTATGTGACTTTGCACTGTAATATATTAGTCTTTAGCTTTGTTTTTTAATGTATTTTATTGGCGAGCGTGGATGAATAAACTTTCATTTTAAGGAAGTAAAGTGAATTTTTATATGAACAATGTGTAAGCGTATTTGATCGAATTTTTTTGTTTCTTGACGAGACTGGAACGATAATGGACGTGTTTCAATCATCTGTGAATGTTTTCGAACTATCGAACTCGTGGAAATGAAATAAAATAGATTAACTGTTCAATCTTTCAATATACCAGAAATTAGAGGGGAAAATTATTAGCGCGTAATGGTAAGAAAAATTAAGAAGAAGAGGAGTAATTTTTTATTAATATTAAGTTTATAGACTGATTTGAAATTTGAATTTGAATTCTTTGATTTGATTCGTTTCTCGAGCATTATACATAATTCAGCAATAATTATTGCGTAAGAAGTTTCGCTTATCTTCCAGTTACTCTTAGTTTCATGTGAATTCTTGAATAATCAATCAACGCGGCAAGATTGTGTTTAATTAGTATGCATTTGTCTTCGGATAGTTTACAAGAATAAATTATAAAGAAAATATAAATTAAATTCATAAAACCACAAAAATACGATTTGCGGTTTTTTACGTCATAATAGGAAGAGCAATTTAAAAAAGAGTTTTATGTTCCAAGTTTTCTGAGAATCTTTCTTCAGTCCTTCACTTGCTGTTACGCTGTACGGTTGAAAAAGATCTCCACTCAAAGATTTGACGTCGCATTACAAGTAACTAATAATTTAAAATATAATTTTAAAATAAAAATAAATGTCTTCGCGATTCAGATAAACGTCTCAGTTCTCATTAAAAAAAAAAAAAGTGCATTACGGTTTTTTTCGAAACAGAGGAAAATGAAGGTCCAATCAGTGACTGCCGTGGCGGTACTGCTCGGTATCCAGAGGACCTTTGGAATATCGTTCGATTCCAGCGGCGATCAGATGAACCTGTTTGTCTGCGCGATTAACGAGACCGTCGTTGTTCAGGTTCTGACGAAAGATAACGAAAGTGGAAAAACGTGCCTCTGCCAGGCGGGACCAACGCGAGATCCCGCCTTGAGGGAAGATTACACACCTTACGTACCTGGAATTGGATCGCACAAATTGCACACCAAAGCAGCGACTTGGAACGACGCGCGCAGGATATGCCACGAGGAAAATGCCCACCTGGCTATCATTAACTCGAAAGCTGAAGAGGCGGTGAGTGGTTAATTTTTAATATTTTACTACTTTTAACGTATTACCAAGAGTTTCTTAAATGGTCGTTAAAAAATTTCAAGCTTTTGATGAGCATGCTGATAAAAGCCGAAAAGACAATCAAAGGAGCCTTGAACACCGAAGAAGCCTTCCTTGGCATTCACGATATCTACAAGGAAGGCGAATGGGTTTCTATTTTGGGAGAATCTCTATACGCCACTGGTTATTCCAACTGGAGGCAGGATGGCCAACCGGACAATGCCCTTGACCGGGAAAACTGCGGGGCTGTAACTATCCAAGGCGGCATGGACGACGTCTTCTGCGATCACAGGCTTGCATTCTTTTGCGAATTAACGCTGATCTGCGAGTATTAGCCGAGGCCTTCTTTCCTAAATCTGTGTAAGAATTTTAGAATTCTTAAAATAAATTATTCATAAACAAGAAAACGTTGTACTTTTTTGACTTGCGAATACACTTAAATTTTTTAATAATACATTCGTGACGTTCGAATTGAATGTCGTTAGTTTGTATACAATGAGCATACGAGGAAACTTTCGCTCTGCTAAGGAAGCACGGCGCAGAATCTTGATAAGACCGAGGTTATCGAAGTCATTCGTTCTCCTCGCTTCCAGCCAGACACGATAACAATTCTCTTCTGAGAAGCACTCGCCAACGAGTAGTCAGTGCATCATGACCTCTCGCTCTGGGAATCCCAGCCAAGAGTTTATGAGTATCAACTTATCGACAGTCTAACAAAATGTTTTTCTACGTAGCTTGTTTGTTGACGCTGTGCCTAAACTGTCGCGACAGTTTTTGCGAGTCGAGTAAACCGAAGATTGTAACGGAGAGCGGGACGATAGACTTGGAGTCCTTCGTGGATGATTTGTATACCGCTGCAGCGGCGACACAATACACAGCCAACCTAACGCACAAGTTGGTTCAAGATCTACAGGTGCACTTATTGAGCAAGGAGGTTCAGTGCCAATGTGACGGAGATAGCGCAAGTGCTAGGATTTATCCGGGAAAGACTCGAGTGTTTTATTCGACGTTCAAGAAAACCTGGAACGACGCTAGAAAAATCTGCAATGATGAAAATGGGACTTTATTGGTTGCTAATGACCTGGAGAACAAAACAGAGGTAGCACTGCAATGGTTTCGTATGAATTAAAGTTAATATATTATTAACACATTATTTATGCAGCCTTCTGACAAAATTGTGTAAATAATTTCGAAAAGAACTCCTTAAAGTTTCGATCAGGGGATTGATATTTATTGATAATTTATCATTTTATTATAAATAAGAATTACACTAATTACAGAAATATTTATTTCAGCCAGTGTTTGCGATGGCGTTATCAGTGCTAAGGACAAAACCAAAGGATGCACTTGAGATGGAAGCAGCGTTCGTAGGACTTCACAGATTATTCGACGATAAGGACTGGGTATCCATTTCCGGAAAGTCGGTTTCTGGATCTATCAATATGTCTTCTTTGCCGAATGGAAAATGTGCAATTCTGACCGCCGAAGCGGAGTACAGAAGCGCTGATTGCAATGTGCCTCGTCGTTTCATTTGTCAGTATAATTCTTGGGATTAGACAGATAAATAGGAGAATGGTACTCATTAGGAAATGATGTATCACACGTGAATTATTTAATCCATTATGCGCATGAATTTGTTTTCTATCTCGTTATACTTACAATTAGTGCCTTAAAGAATAGTGACTTTATTGATTGTAATTAATTTTTTACTTTTATAAAGATTTAATAAGTTAAAAAAATTGAAAACTTGGTACTAATTTTACTCATTACGCAGTCTAAGGTAAAAAAAAATTTGTTTTTTGTTTTCTGGAAACTCTCGCGTTATAGTTATTAAAAAAATGAAGCACGGTAAGAAAAATTCAGAAATCCCCAAAGAAATTCAAAAGCACTTATGCGCCAAGCGAGAATAGCGCCGTAAAGAATTTCCATCCGTATAAAAAATCCACAATTCCACGGCCGAAATAATAGCCGTATCGCAATCCGCTGAAATCTGCCCGGGAGCTCGGGAAATTCGAGCGATCGAGCGCGATTGATGCTCGCGGCTCGCTGTCACCTCTCGTCGGACAGCATAACACGCGCGGAATATAACTCGTCACGCGTCCCCCTCGTCCTCCCTGGTTTTCAAGCCTGAAATCACTAAAGGTGAGGTCGAGTGGGACTATGCAAATTCTCCTGGCGGAGAAGAGCGAGGAGGGAGAAAATGCCCCGAGGGCTTTGCGGGTGGCTGGGGGGGAGCGGCCAATTTAAATGCATCAGTATTCATCCGGCGTCGGTGTGTGCGAGTGGCCTCGAGGCGAGTCCTGTCAATACCATCTGTAATATTTGTCCGGCCGGCCCTTTGTGAGTCCCCCCCCTCCGCGAAATTCGAATATTTATTCACTCCGAAAAGTGGAGAAGTGTGCCAGGCGAGCGTATTGTAGCTCCTCTCTTTTTTTATTCCAAGGGTAAGGCAGGAGCTATTTTTTGCCGCCGAGCGCTGAGCGAATGCGAAATGGCTTTGTTTTACGCTTGATATATGAACTGTCAAAGCTACCGGAATGTTGGATTTAATTTGCTCGGCCGGGAAAAAAATTGGCTGCGAGCCGTGACGGATAGCGCACCGCGAGGCTCTTCTTAACGGGGGTTCGAGCGTGCAGTGCCTTTTTTTTTTTAAACAATGAAAGAATGGCCCGAGGGAAAATGGAATTTTGTTCTTTATCTGCAATGTTTTTATCTAGGCGTAGCTCTGTTAACAATTGGAATAAAAAAAAAATAAATGCAATTTGTCAAATCATTTTTATGAAAAGTTTCGCAATTGCTTCGAAATAATAAGAACTAACGTGCTGTGTATAAATTTTTAGAGGAGTACACGAATGAAGTTACATTTTTATCCTTCAGTAAATTTAACTTCGGCAACTCTTCCTCATGTAACTGGCAGAAGCTAGTTTCGTAATATTCTCATTCTCGTGAACTTTTTTCAAGTTAAATTTCATAAAGTATCGTGCATATTAGTTCTTTTCAAAGCAAACTCCTTGCACCCTTTGTTAACTTAATCAACAATCTATACAAAGTCGAAAATTCATCGTCCTCATTTGAATGTTTGAAAACTCCTTTAATCAATCAACTCCGCAGAGAATATTTGACGGGGGCGAAAGCTCGGCGAACGAATAATTCGGCAAACATGCTCCAACCAACCACATAAGAATTCCCCTTTTAATTAATTTTAGCCGCCGAAAAAGGCCGCGAACACGATATAGCTTTGGGAGCGCTGATAAAATTTGCCTCGAAAAAAATATCAAACGGCCCGAGTGCAAGAAGGACCTGGGCCGCGGAAAAAATGAGAAAGCACGGAGAGAGCTTCGGCGTCCCGCCGGAAAAAATGTTGACAAAAGAGAATAAAAGAAACGGGGCGGAGAGGCCGACGGGTGGAGAGGGGAGAATATACTTCATAAGTACGTGATTTACCGCGGCCAGATTGGTCTGGTAGGAAAATTGAAATTATGAATATTTAAGAAGCTCATTGTTCAGTCCGCTCGGGTAGTCCCTCGGAAGCCCGCTCGAAAAAATACGCCGCAGTTTGGAGATTTCTGTGCCAGGCTCTCTCTCTCTCTCTCTCTCTCTCCTCCATTGTGAGCGCGGACTCTGGGCGAATGAATTGAAATTTTCAGCGGAATTTTTGCGACGTTAAATTGTTCGTTTATTGCTATTCCTTTGACGCGCGGGGGAATGACGTTATTGTAATTTTTGAAATTATGAATTTTCATCCGACAAAAGGAGCCGCCCGAGTTACACGGCGAACGAGTCGTTCGGGATTGCAATATCTGCCAGTTTTATTATCTGGAATTATGTTTACCGTTTGAAAATGAATTTTCAATATTCGGCAATCGTTCGTTTTTATTTGCACAACAATTCTTCGAACTCGGCGAATATTTAAATTCAATACAAATGAAAAATTTATCTGTAAAAATGCATTTATTTACAATGTTTGTATTATCAAGTAAACCTCTTCGATAAAAAAATTTTAAAACCCGGGCAAGCTTTCCTCATTATTGGCCCAATAATCATCAACTTTAAACGATAAATTCATTTCAATATAAATTAAGAATTAATTTCAGCGCAGAAAACAAAATAGATCCGAAATAATACGCACAATTGATCCTCCCGGCTGATTCATCGGCCCGGCGGCTACAGGCGAATCCGGCAAATCGCATTATTATTCACCGAACAATTTCAATAATTTTGCATTTAAATGCCCGGCGAAATAAAGTGTAATTGTCCGTTGAACTTTTGCCTCTCTCCCCCCCCTCTCGCGAAAATGATTTTCGCCAGTCACGTATTGCGAAAAGCGCGTGTGCGAGGGACGAAGAAAAGCGCGTCGAGTCCCTCCTCCCTCTCTCTCTCTCTCCCCCCGAAGGACTCGTTTCTCTTTTGTATATTTTCCGGCGGTAACGTATTTTGTCCCTTCTCGCGATTTTCCATCCCGCGTGGCGGGATGGAAATTTGCATTTTAAATTTAACGGGCCGTGTCGCCGTCCCCCGTCTTCGCCGTCTTTCGAACGGCGCGTTTTAGTGCCTCGCTTGTATATACAGAAGCGGCGGGGCACGCGGTTTCGCTGAGTCGTATAATTTTCGAATTTGAATTTCGCCACCGTCGGCCTGAATTTTAAGATTTCGCGCCGCGGCTTCTGCCGGGGCGATTAATGAAATTTTCTTAGGCCGAGGCGCGAAGATTGCTGGGGAGATGGTCTTTTTTTTTTCGTGAAAAACGGAGGATTTCGTTAGGTTTTTGTCCAATGTTTTTATCGACGTGCAATTGGTATAATTTGGTTTATTTCAAGGCAGATTTAAAATGAAGCTGAATTTGCATTTTCTGATGGAATTTGTTCTTTAATATGCAACGTTAATTTACTTCTGAACGCAGAACCCCACCAATTTGGTCTTGAATTAAAGCATTTATTTTCTGGTCTAATTTGTCTCTTTAAAAATGCAGAATCCATTAGCATTATTCAAGGAAATTATGCAATAATTATTTGGCGTTATTTACACGATTGAGAAAATTTATTTTAAAAACTATTGCGATTGCTTATGGATTGATCTACTAAATTTCAACTTTAGTTTATTAATGTAATCTTAGAAGTAGCATTTGATTCATTTTTCACAAGTAAATTATTCAATAAATTAATTTCGAATTAAATATTCTTGTTCATCCTGTTTTCTTTCGTTAAAAATAAATAATTTAAATGAATAAACATTTGCACAAATTAATTATCATGCACAAAATAAATACCTCGAACAAATTTATTAACCTATGGTGCAATTAACAAATATTATCGACTTCCATGTAAATTCACATATTTCACATTATCGAATAACAAAATCCAGCGCGCCAAATTCCCAGCTAATTCAATTCCCTCATCTGAGAACCAATCCCCGGCATCAATTAGCCAATTACCCAGTCCCGCGACATTCCATCCGCGCGGCATTCAATTCTTCGCATATCCAATAGTCAATAAGCTCGATTACCGGCAGTCTCGCCTGATCAATTAGGCGTCGTTTGATTCACGCGCACACATACACACACAGCAGCTCCTTCGCCCGGGGAGATATGTTACGTCGGGGAGGTACTCGGCAATTGCCTCTAATCGACTCCGCGATCTTTGACTCGCGGCTTTGAGCGCGTCTGTTTGGGTTATTATACGCGCCGTGTGTGCTCTAACGGCCGTTGGCTTGCCGCTTGGATTAGTTCGCTAGCGAGCGTTATTGGCTTTCAAAATCCTTCTGCCAGACTCCACTGTCTGAGAAAATTAATAAAAAAAAATATAGTTTCTAAACTACTGTTCGTAAAACCCACATCATCTGCTTATCAAAGCCAAAGCCGCTGCGCGTAAAATTCCAGCGCTCGCACAACAACGATCGATACTCCCCCCCTCCGATTTTCTTACGGTCCCCCTATATGTATTTAAATCTGATTTAGAAAATCGTCGTATTGTATCAAAACGATTTTACCTCAGCCGGCGCTCCCGCTCGGCAGCAACTCGCTTAAAATGCAAATTTCAGCCGGCTCGCTCTCTTCTCCCCCGCCCCTCCTTTTCTTGGGCTTTCCACGCTTTTCCGCGATTTCAACTGCGTGCGAAAAATTAAATCGACTTCGATCGCAAGCCACCCCCGTCGGGGGACCCCGCTAAAATCTATAGCGTCGCGGCTAAAAAACAAGCCTGGTATAAAGTAAGCGAGGCCGCGGCTCGACACTTTGATACGTAATCCCGATATATACTTCCAGGCGCGGTGTAAAGGCTGCGGGGACTATCCGTTTCTTCCTTTATTTTCGTTTGAAGCGCATTTCCGCGAGGTGCTCTCGCGCTATCAATGGGAAAATTCATTTTTGAGGGGTGAAAAATGGAGGGAGGATGAATGGACGAACTGTCGAGTTGACTGCGGATTTTGCTGTCTTTCGTATCTGCATTTTGATCGGATCCGTATAAGTATAGGGCATTTAAGTATTTATATTCTAAACATTCATTATTTTAATAAAAGTGTTCAGGTTATATTAAAACAGATGTTTTCTAATATTCTAACGAATAGAGTGAGAAAAGCCTGAATCGTTAAAAAGAAATTTATTTGTATTCAAAGTTATCATTGTATACAATTCAATCTGATATTACAAGAAGCTGAAAAACATTTATTTATCCGTATATAACTTGTCGTTTTCAACCTCAGCAGCCAATATTAATAAAAATGTCACGACACGAATATGGCACCGCCGCGTGTAAATTCGCATTACCATCGATCACAATGTTCAGTGGGACCAGAAGTCCTTTGTTCCAGTATCAGAGCCGTTCGCTTTGTTTCTTCTCACGTGCCATTCTTTTAGATTTCCTTTATGTTTAGTGTAGTTCCGACAGTGGCCGGTCCCCACCGTTACCTCGGACGTTTCGCGCACTGCCTTATACAGTTGCAACGTGAGTTTCTTCGAAAAGCTTGCGGCTATTTTTGCGCTTGAATCTAATGAAATTTACGAGAACAGTTTTTGCGAAAGCCGGATTTTGGGCTGCATTTATGTTGCGGGATTTATGGAAATGGCAAAAGGTGAGATTGGAAATAATTTCTGACGAAAAGTCATGCCATTCATTTAGCAAACGTTGAGGCGTTTTTTAAGTCGACTTTTAAAAATCCTGGCTTGATTCCTGGCTTAGATTTACAATCGCTCTACGATACGATGTATAACAAGTACATATATTAGGTATAGATATAGATATAGGCTGAATTTACTCGGTTTTCCGTAAGCGATGATTATTTCTGTATGTTTAGTTAATATTATCATATAATTAGTATTAATACATACTAAACTAATATTATCCTCGACTCATAGCAAATTGGTATGCACAATATGGAAGAGTAGGTCATTTTAAAAACATCTCGTATTTAGTTTCACAAAATTTTTTCACAAGGATTTTTACTAAATTAAGAAGTACTGCATTACGACAGATTTGATCGGTATCAATAAACATTTGAAATAAATCACTACAAACTAAAACCAGCTAACAGATGTATAAATAGTGTCTGACATGAACGTCAAGAGATTACGATTCTATTAGGAAGAAAGCAGAAGCCAATATAACAAATCACTTTTGATGACTTTAAAAATAAAATATCTTAATCTTTCATTACTATAACATAACCACGCGCGCAATCCTAATTTTCTCAGTAAATCATCAACATAATAATTCCTCTCCACCTATGATTTAAATGCCACATAAATCTGGCACTCGAGCAGGCCGCGTACCGTAAAGTAGCAATCCCACCGAGTTAATGAATTAATATCCAAAACGCGGCCGCCTAAAACCGTCGGCGCCCAGCACGTATATGAGATAAGGTGCGGGATTTCGTTCAGTGCGGCGTAATGAAGCCCGCAGAGCCTGACCTAATCGAAATCAAAGGGACACGTACGAAAGAAGCAAGAGATCCCGCCTGGATTAGCATGGAAATGTTACAGGATGTGAGCGACTGCGGCCCGGAAGTCAAGACTTTGGCGAATTCCCCTCATTTCCAGAGCTGCCGCCGCCGCCGCCGCCGCTGCTTTAAGCTGGCCTGGATTTTCGGACGGAATTTCGTATTAAGGGAGTTTAGTCGCTTTGAGGCGGTTTTTAATTTGCGATTTTTAGTTTTGGGGATATTGGAATAGAATATATACATAGTAGATACACTGTGCTTCGGAATAATTGAATTGGATTACATATCTAAAGGAAAAAAAAACGTTTAAATGGCATTAGAGCTGCAAAAATAAATATTATTCAATATTCAGAGATATTAGATAACATCCATCAAATTTTAAAACGTATAAAAAAATTTCTGTTTTAAATTACAGGAAAATAGTATATTTGTTTTTTTTATATATTTCGTATACGATAGGAAAACTGCCAATATTTAGGGCAACAACATTTTTGCGGGAAAATTGATGTAGTCTATTGGCCATTGGTCAAAAGGTGAGACACCTGTCTAGAACGTGAGAGAGGAAACCACTTTGGAGTTTTGCTCTTATTCGCTTCCAAGTTTTCAAGATCTTTCAAGACTTTTCATGGGAAACTTTCTTCGAGCTTTTAAAGTAGAAAAATAAGAAAAACAATTTGAAGTATTAGGGCATCTTGCGCTACTAGAATCATTCATATACATATAGGATTCTCTAGAGCTTGCTCTAGAGTAAAAAAGGATTAAATTGACCTTAAAATGTTAAAAATACATTGAACTATCTGTAGATCACAGACTTTCCAAAATGTTCACTTATAATAATAATTTTAGTATAAAATAAAGTTTTAATTAAAGTAGATTCACAGAATTTTCCATAAAATATCTAACATTAAAATTCGTAAAAAGCAAACTGTATAAACTTCATTCATCCTTTTCATCGCAAATAAGCGAGATTTTTAAAAAAAACTGCTTCATATTCTAAATGGCGTCAGAACTTTGAAAGAGTTCGCCCATTTAAAAAAAGAAAAAAAAGCAAGGTCCCGAAAGAGAAAGCAGAATCTCCGCATCTCCCGACAAGATAGACTACCTCGCTCGCAGACTTGATCGTAATTTCGCAAAACCAGCCGAAAATGTATACACGAGCTGACGGCCGGACTCGAGTCGCGTAATCCCCGGCGGAGATCAGAGAAGCTCCTCGAGAGTCGAGGCCAATTCGCCAACCCCTTTTTGCCCCCCCCCCCCCCCCCCCAGTCTTTTTAATAGTCGTCACTCCCCCGTGAGCTAATTTTTCCCCTCGAAATTGTCTTGAGGGACGCTGCGGAAGATGAAAGAGAAAAAAAGGGAAGGAAGTTGACTTGCGCGCTGGGTACACCGTGACCCGATCAAAGTTGAGCCCGTTCCTTTTATAATGGGAATAATTAAAGTAATTGCGAACGGGGATCCGGCGCCGTTATGAATGTATCTTAGAGAATGGATTATGTCTTCGATTGATGGAGTGTGCGGGATGATCAGCTTCAGGTCAACGGATCACTTGCTATTGTCTAAAGTTTAAACTTTAAATACATTCTGATTCAAAATTTGTTTTCCTCGGCTTAGGCTGTACGTCAAATTCTCCGAATGTAGATTTAATAATTCAAGTAAGTATAAAATGTATTCTTTTAAATTAATATTCATTAACTATTGTAGGGGAGTGATCGTTTAAAATTTTTAACTCCAGGCAACGAGGTTTCGATTATCACTGTGAATAAATTTAGACTGAAGATTGAATGGATCCTCCCAAAAAGGTGTGAAGACTCTCTTGAAGGGGAAAATAAAGAAAAAAAGAAGCAAAGAAAAATGTAAAGGTTAAGACCGGTTGGTTGTAAAATTGAAACATAAATTCATGACACTAATACGTCTTCCAGTCGCCAGACCCAACGGTGTAGCGAATGTTGAGCATTATTTCTTAGATTTTCTCCCCTCGCTTTGGAAAAGAAAAATCGCAAAATTGGGTATCTAATTCGGAGCCATTCGATTCAGAATATATATATTCACTGGAAAATTGAGGAGTCTATTTTGAGATTAAAGCTTTGTAAATGTATTACTCGAAGTTGAACTATTTCAAGTGATTGCCTTTATTCGATAAACCAGTACCGTATTTTGTACATCTTGATAAGGCCAAATTTATATACATTCACTTTTACATCTCCGGATTTGTTTTGCGACGGGTTGCTCGCAGCTCGTCCATCGCGCAGCGCAATCTGATCTGATTGCTCCCGTCTGACCGTCACTTTACACCCCCTTCGCTGCCCAATTACAACGCTAAAACTGCAAGTGCGCAAATGACAAAATTCAAGAATCGGCCAGCCGCGGCTGACGAGGCTCTTGTAGAGCGGCCGAAATATTCACTGATCGCATTAATTATTGCCGGACTCTGTATGGGGGGACGTAGGGGAGCGAATTACGCCGGATGAGAGCTACCGAACGATTTGTGTGTATGGCCGGCCGATGAAAGCTCGACGCTGCGATATTTAGCGCGAGCTTGCGGCCGCTCGGTTTACAAGCACGAAAGCCTGCGCTTCCTTCGTGTTTATGCTGTTCATTAAATCGCGAGATCAATGCCTCCCTTTCGCGGTTTTTAATCCAAGCGCCAGGCTCGTTTGCTTGTCCGTCTACGTGAGCTCGGGTGATATCGATCGATTGATGCTTGTTGCTTTATTCTACATTGGCTATTTAAACAAATGAAATTGTTGAGCGACATCTCAATTTCAGTTGTAATATTTTCTCGATTTTCATCGATTCGTAAATTGTTTATCAACATTTATAATATCGTTAGTAAAGTTCATTTCTGCAGACGAAAAAAAAGAAAAAAAGAAACTTTTTTGAGTAAGTTTACTGAAAATTGGGCAATACGAATACAACTGCAAAAATTTTCAATATTGTTCAACTTTCTTTATTAGTATTGCATACTTTCAAAGGAACATAAAATTTTTTGTGATTCCCTTAAAAAGTTTTCAAATTAAATAAAAGTATTAAGTTTTTTACTCTCCTCAATAAAACTTTGCAAATAAACAGTGAAACGTTGAAAACGGCGCGACACCGCACCGCTTCCTCAATCACGTCACTACAAAAATTATTTATTTCAAACTCAGAGAATCCGTCTCTGAGGTCGCCGGCCGAACAGAATTACTGAACAGATTACTGAAGGGACACTTTCAGGTTTTTATTTTATTGCATAATGTTGAGCAATAAAAAAAAGTATCTTAAAACCTTAAAAAAATATATTCTCGGCTGTGCAAGAATACACATATTAAAAATGAAAAATTATTTACTATTTGTTTACTTATTTTATTCTTATAATTTACGTATTTGTTTTTTCTACTTGCAATCATTTTATGCACACTGAAAAAGAGAAATTAAATATTGTATTTATTGCGAACTATAACATAATATAAACGCCAACTGTTGGCTGTTGTATAAGTAAATTTAAGTTTTTTTATTCACCCAGGTACATTCTGACGTCGAGTATTCAATTTCGCACCTACTTATTTGATTTTTATTTTCATACTATATGAATTAAATGTATAAAAAGTTCATTATTATTACCAAACAATATATATTTAATATTTAAATTTTATTTAAAGTGTAATATACATATTGTAATAATGTATTAATTTGAACATCACAACGGAAAGAAAAAAATAATAAATTTCAAAAAGGTCAGTTACCCTGAATTCTCCTCCACATAAATTAAAAGTGCAATTTAACTTGTCCGTCTCCGCGCAATTGAGTTGCGTCCAATCGATTAAGCAGCGGGTTAACTTTCGAGCCGAACTTTTTCAATGATAATTAACCCCGCGATTTCTCCGCGGCGCAAGTATCCCAACAACTGAGAGCAGAAGCAAACGATGCATTAAGAGCCATTTGCTCGACTCCGCGTTCACACGTCGACTAACGAACTCGCGGAAAAGCGCGCTCGCGCGACTGCACCTTAAAAGTATAATTAGCGCAATAAGTTTCCCGCCGGCCCCGCGGTGATAAAAAGCCTCTCGCCCGTTTCCCCCGAAGTTCCTTCGCCGATTAGCGCAACTTTTTCCGCGCGCATATATTCTCGAGCGGATGTATTCGGGACAGCGTTCTTTTTGAATCGATAGCGGCGGCGGGGGCTTTGATATCGCGGAATTAACGACTCGAATTGAGGGAAGATAACGCGTTTTGAACTATCTTAATGTATTCCATTTGGTGATATTGGAAAATCGTTATTAGGGGCTTTATTGGAAGTTTCTTTGGAGCCGCGAGTTAAAGTTCGCGAGGAAGTTATTAGGTTTTGTGCGGCGTTATTGAATTTTATAAGAAACGAGGAGAAGTTGATTGTGATTGTGCACTAATTAGCGGAGGGTATTAAGGATGAAGTTACCTTTAATCACCTTTGGGTTTTGAGCATTACTTTCTTATGCGACTGCGGAAAAGCGCGACTGTTATTAAAAATCTGAGGGGATAAAAAGTTCTTGTTTTGCGAAAAAAAAATTCAAATTTTATTTTTAAATTCAAAATTGAGTTATTTATAAACGAAGAGTTAAAAAAATTTCGAAGAACGCATTAAATTCGATTCCTATTTATAATTATTATTATCTATCAGAAGCAAGAAACTTGGCAATACTAATTTACAACCCCTTACACCTTGACACTCTCGGCGAATTTAAACCCCGGCGTCACCAGCGCCCTCTTCGCGTTAATTAAACGATTAATCATCATTTTTCCCCGAATCCGCGCGTTTTCTCGTCCATTTATCTTCATCCTGCCTGGAAGTCAAGGGTGCTCTCGTCCGATCTTTATTCGGCTCGAGGAGTAATCGCAATTTCGCAGGCGTCGGGGAGGGGGGTGGACCGGCTAATCGCGTCGGCCGAATTACTCACCTTGTAATGAGGGGAATCCCCGGCGACGCAGTTCGCCAGCAGTAGCAGCAACAGCGCGACGCCCCGGACGAGCCTCCCGCGCTTCGTCGCCGACATCTGTAAAGAAATTTAGACAACGATTAAGAGTCGTGCGGCGCAACGTCGAGCTGTTTTGCTCGTGGGACTCGGGCATCTCTTTTGTATAATTTAGTTAGATCGAACATTTTTGGTTTGGGATTATTTGCTGGATGAGAGTTTTAGTCGCCGAGTACAACTTTTAAAAAATATATTGGTGAATACTGTATTTGGAAGTTAAATGCATGTTTGATCGAGGTGTTTTTTTTTCATAAGTAACCATTTCAAGGTGGTATAAATTCAAGCCTTAATTCAAGTCTACATTAGATTTCTACGACTCTTTTAACTGACTCGAAATTTTGCCGCAAACAGTGTCGGCGGGCAGAAAGCCATCGCATTTAAAGCAATTAACAATTCACGCAGCTCTCTGCCCAGCCAAGATTTGCCTGCGAAATCTCCTATTCCAGCGCTCGATGATCATCGAGCAAACATTTAAAAACCGCCTCCAGCCCATCGGCTAATAAACGCAGCCCGACGTCGAGGGGGGTGGCACGTTAAATATCAATTAACAATTCCGGAGCCGCGGGAATCTGAATATTCAAACGGCTCGGCTGGAGATATTTCGAATTCCGGGGCATGTATTTTGCCGCGCGACACTCGGCGCAGAATGCAAAAACAGTCTTGCGCGTACACGCAACTGCGAGTAGGCCTTAACTTGCTACTAATTCTCGCATTCCGCATTAACATTCTCTTAGTTGAGGATTGCAAGAGCCGCTCGACCAAGTTTTGCGCGAGTAATTTGATAATGCGAGGTTTGACTGTCGCGACTGCTTTTGCGCTTTCTTGGGTTGAAATTAAAATTGTGTGATTTCTATATATATATTTTGGTGGGGCTGGAGAATTATAAGTTAAGGAGGTTATCGTGTCAAAATTGAGGATTTAGAAGAAAGTCGGCCTCTTTAGGTAATTTAAATCTGACGATTTAAATAGCAACATATGTAAAATGAGAGTAATTTATATTTAAGAAAAAAGATTAAAAACGAATTTGTTTATAGTTTAATTCGAAATATTGCTTTCCATCTAATAAACATTTCCATCTAATAAAATCCGAAATGGACTGTTCAACGTCGTTACTTTGAACACGGAGATTTAAAAAGTTGTGTTATTTATATATACTTAGCAAAGTATCTCCTTGACTTCTTTTCTGACCAAGCAGAAGAAGCAGTAAAACCAACGAGCGCAAAGCCTACTGGTATACTGTTTAACTTCTGAAATGGCATTAGCAATAATTGAACGCGAGAGCCGGGCATCGGAAACAATTAGCGCGTCCGGGAAGCACATAGGGGGGGTGGGGGATACTTCGGGCCTTTTGAAATTTCAATGTCGTGCGCCGCGTTCGAATCCTCTAATCCGTGTAATCAAGCGCGCCGATCCCCCGCTTTGCGTTGAATTAATCCGCGCTCTAGCCACGCGTCAAAAGCGCATAAACGCGCTCGGCCCCCGATAAGCCGGGGCGTATCGATAATATCTCGTAAACTCGCGGCCGTCCGTTATTTCTGCGTCGTTTGGGTGACACGCCGCGCCAAATTCCTTTCCCGGGATGACAGAAGGTTTTTTTCAATTGCAGCGGGAAATTTGTGGGCGTTGCGGACTTGGAAATTTATGGTTGATTAATATGGGAGTTGAATTAGTGTATCCCAATTTTCTCAAAAATCGCTTCTTTTTGTCTTAGAACTTTGTTTCGTGTCGAAATTCGCAAGTAGTAAGTGCATTATGATTTATTTTGCTACTTTGAACAAGTAATACATATACTGTAAAATGATTGTGCAGAATTTCGAAATTAGGTAATCTACTATTTACAATAGGATTAATTAATAATATCCTATAATATAATATTACAGGAAACTGCTAGTAATCAGTTTTGAATTAATTGAAGATTTTGAAATAACTTTACATAAAGGATTCAATCGGATATATTGTTCAACCTAAATATAAATGCTTTAAGCCTTACGCTATACTTCATAAAGACTAAATTAGTTGAACGTCACTAAGCCAACATCGTCGAAATTCGACCTTCGCCCGAAACTTGTCAAAAACCAGCTCACCTAATAAGCGATACGCACTTAAAAATATTGCATCTCAGGGTCGAGCTGAAACTCCTACATACATAGGTACCCAGGGCATATGGAAATTCGGCCCTCGAAAATTCCACTCGACTCGCGTCTTTCTCCGGCAGCGTCGAATAAACGTGTGGTGCGCTTCGGAATTTGCAAATAAAATTAAGGTCAGCACGAGTAATGAAATTGCCCACGGAAAAATGCGGTCTCGCTTTGCGAGGGGGAAGGAGTGGGCGATTTGCTCGTAAGTTACGGTGACGGAAAAGGCATCGAGAATACCACATGTCGATTACGGAAATTCTCCGGGCTGACGACGTTGTTAGGAATTTACGAGGTTCATATGCGTTACCTGCATTCTTTATGTGGGCAAAGCTTTTTGGTTTGTCACGGCGTTGATCGATGAAAACCATATAAAATATTTCGTTTGAGTATTTAGAGTTCAGACGTGTGAAGTTGGAATTATTTTTTTTATTAGATTTCAAATTTTTAGAAATATTTTTTGAAGTAAAATAAGATTAAAGAGAAAAAATTTTAATTTTTTTCTATAAAAATACACAGCTATGTGTTTTATTTGAAAAATAAATAAAAAAATTTATTTTTATTATAAATTACAAATAGGAATAGTGTAAACTTGTAACTTTTGCAAAAATACCATAGTGAAAGATGGCATTATTATGATCATATTACTCGAAAAACTGCTTAATTTTTCATTACTATTTGTGTTTTTTTACCTTAATTACATTGACTTATCTAAACAGAAAAAAATTGCTCATTTACAATTTTTTTAAGGCTTCAAGCAATTGATCATCTCAGATTACCGAATCACAATTGAATATTCATGTACCGTCCAGCCAAAAACTTCTATTGCAAAGTAAATTTTTCCATCTCCAAAAATTTACCTTTTTATATATCAAACCTCTCCAAAAAAGGAAAACAATGTACAAAAATACAATTACTCTCACAAAGTAGATGCGTTCGGTATAAAAGAATTGGCGACCATTGCCGGAATTAGAGGACAAAAGTACAGGGGGAATCCAATTGCGAGGCGAATCCGAAGGCGCAGACAGAAAAAAAAGGCGGTATCAAAAGGGAAGCCGCACAAGTCGAGGCGGGCTTTTTCTTCATTTTGGCGATAAGCCGAGAGTCTCATATATAGGCAGCTGCCGCCAATCAACTCGAGAAACGAATTTCGGCGTCTCGTTCACTTTATGAATTTGACCGAATATCTCTTGGATTCTCTCAAGAGTAATTTCGTCTCCATTCGGCTGAAGTAAATCCATATCCCTGCATTTTTTCGTGTTTTTGTCGTGAATTATCCTGCGCTAGAGGGTCATTCTGGATGACACAGAGGATAATGAAATTGTGCTTTATTTTTACGCTCGTTTAACGGTGACGTAAGAATTGTAATTGTAGATGACTTAGTACTAAAACTATCTCAATGAAGTACTTAAAGAAAACACATTATTTTGCAATTTGCAGAAAGTTCAAAGGCATCGAACTTCATTCAGCTCATTCATGCGTGCAGATACCGATAGTCAAATGAGAATTCGCGAAGAAACATTAAAGAAAATTCACTATATATAATGGTAGCCCGAAGTTTCGCTCTCCGCCAAATTGCTGCACTTCCACTTGTGCGGAAAAAGGGAATATCGAGTGAATGGGTTTTCTATTTACATCGTTTTAGAGCGAATATCTCGCAAATAAAATCGTAGAAAATTTTTATATGTAGTTCAATTTTTTGTCTAAGACAAGGCGTACTGAATTTCTACACAGCTTTAAGTTCTCTTTAAGACTGTACTGCAAGTGGTTTTACTGTTATCTTTTTCATTTTACACGAAAACACAAATAAAACAGTTAAAAACTATGTCTCATAATAAACTTATCCATTATAAGCTAATAAGAATAATTAAATTCATTTTGATCTTCGAGCGAAACTCTATTACTAGACTATACCGCCATCGGCGATCGAAAACCCCCTGTCCCCCCTCCGTCATCCTCTATCGACTTAAAACACCTCTCCCATCTTCAAGATCTCTTCCCCAACCACCTCCTTGCAGCCCGAAAACGTCCGATATCCAGCTTAAAAGAAAGCTGAGCCTCTCCCGGCTATATCCGGTAATAACCGGCAATAAATCCTGTACACGCTCACTCGGCAGCAACAAAGCTCGGAAAAAGGCTGCAGCTCGTGCGCGCGGCAGCGTAAATCACCGACACGTGTAATTTCGCGGGAATTACGCGGAGCCACGTAGGTCGCGCGACTTCTCTCGGGGCAAGGGGGGAAGCGACGACGCGCACCATCGCGCGCTCGCGGCGGCGAATTTCGAGACCGTTCCGACGCGTTCCTCCCTCGCGGCGAAACTTTCGTAATATCGCTCCTCTACCCCCGGCAGCCCTCCCGTAAAAGTAACGCGCCGCACCGCCGACTCTTTTTGCGTGCGAGCGTTTATGCATCGGCAGCCTGTTGCCCGGGAGATGGGATTTTTCCGATCCGAGTTGCGGCGGGGGCTGCGAGGGGGAGCCTCCTTTTTGTTTTCTGATTTTTGAAGGGAGAGGAGATTGATTTACAAGTCGAGGGGCTCGCCGGGAAGGCAGAGCGGATTATTTTTCTTGGATGAAAAGCGCTCTCGGTTAGGTTGCAAGCGATGTTTTCAATTGGGAGAAGTTTATGTTGGTTTATTTGGGATGGGATTACGTGGAATGTGGTTAGGTAATTTAATCAAATTTTTGAAATATCTGCGTTAGTAAAATACGTCATAAAAATAATTATACACTTTGCAATGAGACACGCGACCAAGGATAGAATATTTTACTGGAAAAATTTTAGGACAAAGAAAAATTGTTATTTGTCAGAACAAATCTGTGCTTCATAAAAACAAAAAAGAATAATGATTATCATTCATTTTCCTTTGTACTCTGAAATATCTTATTAAAAATAAAAAGAATATCTGAGAGATTAACGTGTACACATGTTTAAAATTTAAATTTTACTACGAAATTAAACATATAAATTTAAATCTCACGATCATTATTATTCTCAGGAGTTTCTCTTTAATACAGTTCATTATAAGCAATAATGCCTTCAATAAAAAAAATTTCTCACACTTGACCAAACGCGATCGCCTTTCCCCGGCAAAACGACAAAAATGCAAGTAGCTGCATGAAAAATAAGCAGCGGCAAGTCGGCGATAAGAATAAGGCGAGCAACGGCGGCACAGCCTTTAAAATCCGAGTAGCCGCGGGCGCAACAAATCCGAATGGCAAAGATAACAACTCGGAAGGCGCCGGACGATATATAATCCGGGCGAGGGGATAAAGCACTGAAAATACAAGGCCGGCTCGCGAGGGGAGAGGCTTAAGGAGCCGGGCGAACTTCCGTTGCGTCGCGCGGATGTGCAGGAAGATTTACCGGGCTCTGCCTCTATCGTGTTCCGAGTCCGAGTGCATTCGCGCATCTGGGCCCCGAGTATTTTACCCGGAATCAAGGAGATCGCTATGAACGTTCGACGCGCTTGTCAAACCGAGAGAGGAGAGAAGTGTATTAGGCTGGCGTAGCCACTTCGTAAGCCCACGGTCAAACAAAGTTAATATTAAGCTAGCGTAGCCACACTCTGCATCTCCTGACCTTATAAAGACATCAATACGAGACTGGTGCCATATTTTGTTGCCAATTTGTTATGCCGCACCTGGTTTTGTTGACTTGTTGTTTTTAACTTCCTGCAAAGCAGCAATTTCATGCGTATAAAAATTAAGACACAATGCCAAAAGGATGTTAACGAGCATCCTTTAATACCTACTTAAAACCAGCATCCATATACCGGCGTCCATAAAATATCCTATCCCGCGGAAATTTAAAATCCCAAACTTCATTGGCATCATAATCGTGCTCGATCTTAAACCCCATAACATCCCGGTAAACTATGCATAAAACTCAGCCCCGGAGAAAAAAAAGAGGAAGCAAGGAAGAATCATAGCCGCGTTACGCGACATTCATTGGCTTTTCGCAGTGAATTTTCATAAAGCCTTATATACTCGCTGCTCTCTCTCTCTCTCTCGTCGGCGATGCAAATTTACGGAAAAGCGACCGGCCGCGGGGTCATTTATATTTTCGTCGAGTGTATCGATGCGCCCATTAAGAGGGCAATAAACACGGCGTTGCCGCCGCCGGCAATAATTTGCCCTGAAATATCGGCTTTTTTTCGCGGCTGCGCAATTCCCGATTGACGATAAATTATAGTTGGACGATGGAGGGAGGGGGGAATAACTGTTCCCGTTATTAATGCAGCTGGGAATCCTATTAATCAGCTTTGTTTTTCCGGATAAAAGAAAGGTATTTCTATTGAGCGCTGCTTGTTTCTCATTTCGCCGCTCGTTTCTGCTGCCGAAGAGGGATAAAGCGCCATTCCTCGGATAGATGAAGTTTCTCGGTGCCAAGATTTTTCTTCCGTGGCTTTAATGGGAATTACTGCGAGAGGCTCGATTCTTTTTTTTTCAGTCGAGTCAGTGCCTTAACGAATGTCGTTGATGCCGAAAAAAATTTTAACCACACTCTTAAATTCATTTCCACAAACGAGCTGATACTCGAAAACAACTAATTTTAACGTTCACTGCTGCGCGCAAAAACGGCCGAGACCGATTCCATTTGCCGAAAAAATTTTAACTGATTACGGCGGCGGTGTGGCCGGAGAAGGCGCCAACACAGAGCCGAGGTGCGAAAGGGCGGAAAACGGCGACGGCAAGGGGAAGAAAAAGCCAGAGCCGGAAATACGAGGACGCTGTGCAGAAGCGCAGTTTTTCCTCGTTCGGCCTCATTTCAACAAAGCGTTCTGCAAGCTTTCTTCCTCGTTACGATTTTTCGAAAGCTTGCACGTTCGCCGAGCTGCAGTGCAATGGCCAGCTTCAGCGGTATTTATAAGGTGCCATCCTCCCAGGCTGTTAGTTTTTGTTAGCTGAGAAAGCCTGCGGTGTATTTGCTTTTGCTTTCCTTTATTTGGCGACGACAAAATTTCATTTTCTAGCATTTTTTAAAGATTACTTTATTCGTTATTCGCCTCCTAAAAATAATGATTTTCAATTAAAGCGAAAGCTCCATTATGAGAGACGTCACGCTCCTTTAAAATTAATTATCCCTGTTTCACGAGAGCTTCGAAGCATCTCCGTTTCCTCGGCTTATTTACGAGGCCGTCGCATATAGGAAGGTGGGGCACCAAAAGCAACTGCGATCTCCCGTCAATTTTGCCGAGCTGCGCGAAATTTACCGTCGCTGCGCCGCTTTTTTGTACTTCACTTTCTCGAACAAGTCTTGGGTTTCGAGGTCGACTTGGCCCTGTTTTTGCTGTCTGTCAGCCAGTCGATCGGTTAGTATGTCAGGCAATTGATAAGCGCTGATTGAAAAGTTAATTAGTAAAAATATTTACTTTAACAAATGAAACCGGAAAAATTCCAGAGTTCTTTACTTACAGATTTCTTTACTTACATAACTAAAAAATTCTGTTAAAGTACAAATTAAATAATGAAAACCTTCTCGGTACACGTATATACGTATTACGCAATACTACCGCATCTCTTTTTCACACATTTGCAAGTGGCCGAGGCGCGCATATTTTTCGCAAGTTTTCGCCGCAGAGGCTTAGCGAGAGGATCCGGAACTTTTTACATTTTCATTAGGATTAAGCCAAGTTTCGGCAAAGAGTCCGGCTCATGTTTGTCTAGAGCCGTTTGCTTTAACGAAAGCCGTCTTGGATTTTCGGACGTAAGGTGGCTGCCGGATTTGTAACAAGTTTTTCTGCGGAGCAGACAAAGTTTTTAAATTTGTTATTTTAAAATAGCGAATTAAAATATAGAAATCAAGAGGCGCGACAGCGCCTTGAGGCAAGCCTGAGTTTCGAACGAATGACCAGCCTAGGAGGCCGTTTATATGCGTGCCTCTGCATAGGTTAAAATACGGTTTTAGGTTACCGTATTTTTGAAAAAAATACTTTTTAATTATATTTTTTAATTTATATGGATGGCATCCGTGTTATATTTCCATATTTTAAGTCAAACTTTAATGCAGAAAAAGTTTCATGAAATTTATTTAAACATTGCAGAATTCTAAAATGAATATCTTTTGAAGGGGATCTAATAATTCCTCCTTTTCTTCTTCTCGATAATTTTACTGGTTCATACCGTAGACGATGTCTCGCCGTCTTTAAGGTGTTTCTGGACACCGAGACGTCGGCGCATCGAATGCACTTCAGATGGACCGCTTAGTA
This sequence comes from Ormyrus pomaceus, assembly GCA_900474385.1. Lineage (NCBI taxonomy): Eukaryota > Metazoa > Arthropoda > Insecta > Hymenoptera > Ormyridae > Ormyrus > Ormyrus pomaceus. The sequence goes on from UCOM01001291.1 coordinate 30,207, forward strand.
GATGTCTCGAAGTCCTCAAGGTGTGTCTGGACACCTAGACATCATCTATAGGAACGCCTTTCGATTTTCGGCATATCGACTGTACCCAAGATGGGTCGATTCGTAGACGATGTCCCGTCGTCCTGAAGGTGTTCCTGGACACCTAGACATTGCGTACAAGACCCTCTTTCGATTTCTTACGCATCGACCATACAATGTGTAGATCTGTGTGTAAACGATTTCTCGTCGTCCTAAGGGATTCTCTGAGCACTTAAACATTGTCTATAGAAATCGTATATATAGGATTTTTATTTAATAACATAATATGAATTGCATTTGAGAAATCTTTTGTTGTATTTTAAAGATGAAATGGAAAGAGACAAGTGTGTATTACAAGTATATATTATATTTCAAAACTCATTTTCTTACGAAAAAATTTGTTTTACTTGTAGTCGGATAATTGGCTATCATGTAAGACATACACAATAATCAATTGCAAAAATTTTTTAATCTTACAGAAATCGCAACGTCAGTTATATAGTAATTCATTAGTACCTTAATCTTTAAATTAAATTTTTTTAGAAATGTGAAAACTAAATCTTTTACAGAGTTCTGACTAATTTTTTCCAGCAAAGCTCTAAATATTTTACGTAATAATGATGCATTCCTGGTCTCCCCTAGCTCTGACCCATGTGCCTTAAATTAACGAGCGCGTGAACGGGGATTTTCAGCTGGAGCAGCGAGAGGTATATGCAAGTACTGGGAGACGGCGGCGATCACAGGCATCGAGGCCATCAACGTCAAAGACGACTGGCAGCGTCCTACCCAGAATAATTGCCGGCGGTTTAGGCTACAGCTACGTCGTCTTGCACTTCGGGTATTTGTAATATTTTTTAACATAGTTTATGTAAATCCGTGGAATTTTTGTGTGCTGCAAACCCACTCGCGGAATAGCCTCCTTCCCGCACTTGTTGCACAATATACTATTCCACGCCCGTATCATAATGTACTAAAAGAAAATGTGAAACTGTAAAAAATAAATATTTTCATTTAAAATTTATAGATATTTTACCTTATTTCTATCTTCCTTAACGTGTACGAATTCTTAAAAAAATCTATATTATAGTGTGGTTATTATTGAAGCTAATAATAAAATATGAAATAGCGGACTGTATAAAACTTGAGAATTAGAGATAATTGGCGGGAGTCAAGGAAAGCGTGGTAGAAAAACAGAAATTGACTTTTCTTTAAACACAACACTTTTCATCAAAAACACTTATTTAAAATTACAAAATTTTTAATTGTACGGAGTTGCTTCGGAAATTTTCTACACGAGCTAACGCTTCCGTCGAGCGCACCAATATCGCTCCCGAGACGCACGAACTTTGACGGTTTAATACAATTCGTAACAAACCTACTCGACGCTAATGCTCAATCTATTGTCTAATTTGTGCGTCTCGAAAGATGACACCGGTAAACTAACTAGCCAAAATCAACCAACAACAAAACGCAACGTCTCGCTAGGCGAGCAGGCCAGAACTTGTCCGGTGAGCAGCGCGAAGATTCGCTCGACCAGGGAGACGCAACACCGCCGTACTGCGCGATTCAAGCGAGTGATTTCTCGCGGAGAGATTGGTCGAACAGTAAGTAGTTAGTAGTAGTAAAAAAACTAACAGTTTCACCATTTATAGGATTCCTACAATCAAGGTCCTTAAACAGATTTACATGATTGGAAAATTCGTTTTTTTTTATTTATGCGCGCTTATGAGGTCCTCTCGTTCCAATGTGCGTCGTTGCGTTTCCCCGCGAAATTTCGAGAAATCGTTCTCTTACCGACAAGCGAGTAATACCCAACAGTTGCATCGTAGACAAAAAAAAAACGCTCGGTAAAAAAATCCAATCACTCAAACGGCAAGCCTTCGACACCCTTTATAAAAGGCGTCGAACTTTATTTACGGCGACGATTTCATCGAGGCCGACGAACGACGCTGTTTTTCCCGGATTCTAATCCGCCGCGCGAAATTGGGTCGCGGAAGTTAACGCGCGCATGCGGAAATCTGCGCGAAACTTTTCCTAATCCCCCCCCCCGTCGGTGTCCGAAGTTTTTTTTTGTGTCCGCGCGCACTCGATGGCTTTCGAGCTCGTTCCGAGCGAAGCGCCGCTGAAAGGGAGCGGTGTTTGAGTAATGCCGCATTGACAAGTTTATTTCACTGTTGTCGCTGAAAGGACGGTTCGGATGAGAAGTGGCGTCCGGCGACGGGGATAAAGTGGATGGGAGTTGCTGCTGCTCTTTAGTCATTTGGGATTGGAGTGCCGGAGGGCTTGCAGCTTGTAGAATTTTAAGAAAGGAGGCGATGGGTGTTGGAATTGGTAGAGGATATTTGAGGGACGGTGAATTTAAACGGGGCGTTTAAAATTCCTCTGTTTTTCGTTGTGTAAAAGTATATGTCTGACCCAAAGTTTGAGCGAACCACTTACTCGGAAGTGGCCGTGCTACTCAAGTAGTTTGAGAATTTCTCTGTTTACCAGCTGCTTCTCTGCGTTAGTTCAAGTTAATTAAACGAATAAATTTACAAAATTTTTAATAATTAAATAAAAGTGCAGTATATATATATGTGTTTCAATACCTTACAATCGAACATTCTTTCTCCAAACTTGAAAGAGCAACAACATCAAACTCGCAACGTTAAACATTATTAAAAAAAGTTTAGCACTTAAGGAGTTACATAGGTTGCATGAAATCATACAGAATGACTTGGAATTTTTGTACGTTATTGCTTAGTTAAAAATAAGATTAAATGATTTTTTTCAGAATTTTTTATAGCCACGGTTTTCGAGAAACAAATTCTTGAAAATTGAACTTTTAACATGGGTTCTTATGGAAGAGAAAGGTTCTGGAGGGCTTAAGCGTAAGAATTCCCGATAAAAAACATAGAGATTAAGTTAAAACAGCGATAGTTTTATAGAAAAACAACCAAGGAATCAAAATGCACCTGGCTGTCAATCGATTACCAGGAATTTGACAAAGAACTAAGGGAAAACGTAAACGGGGAGCCGCTCTCGGGGAAAGAGGAGACTCCCCTTTCCTCCCGCCGGCCACGAAAGCTATGAGACCCCTTAACCGTTCTCAAAAGCAAGTAAGAGCGCGGCGCGCCTCGTCGGCTGCGCGAAACAAGGTCTGAAAAAAGAGCTTGCAAACAAGCCAGCCGCCTTCCTGCGCGTCCTCGGCAAACATCCGGCGTCTCTCTCTCTCTCTCTTCCTCTCTGTTTGCAGTAAAAGCAAGATCCTGGGCGCGCGCTCATCGTCCGCCGGCGTGGGAGACAACAGGCCGGTTTAAGCATCGCGGCGCTTCATTTGCATCCGGGGAAACGTCTGGCCTCTCGACCGCCGGAGAGTGGCGCCGGCGAGGTGAACAGCGCCGCCGCTGTCGAGTGGAGAAAAAGCGGCCGAGTGCCAGGAGCTGCTGTTGCTCTTGTCTCTTTTTATCGAGAGGTCGAATTGCCGCTGTTCGAGTGTTTTTTTTTTCGAAACTTTGCTTCTAATTGCCTTTTCGCTCGCGCTTCGTTTTTAAACTGAAAAATTCCGTCGGGATCGCGATTTATTGGTGTTTCTCTACTGATTTTACGTTGATCATACTTGCCTCCGCGAACGCGACGATTATATTTAACACCTTTTGAGAAAAGGATCTCGAAGTAGCCAGGCACCGTAATTAAGGGAAATCTAGAGTGCAGAAAGAAGAGAACCCGAGCGAGGCCTGTGATTAGTGCACATTCGCCTGGAGCCCGAAACGACTGAGCTACTCCCAAGACTCCTTCGGGAAAGTTCCTTAGCCTCTAATCCAAGCTGTTTAGCGGGGATTCCCCCGTCCGACCGACTCGTGCTTTTACTACTTGCGCACTGCGAGTTTCGCTGCAGTCGAGATCTGCGTTCGTTCTGTAAGCGATTGCGACGAATCGTTACGAATCTCAGAGTAGCATCGAAAGCCTACTTGAATCATTCGATTGTTCGCAAATTATAAACTTTTCCGTATCTCGAAATTCCGCGGAAATCAGCCTCGAGAGCTCGAGCGTCGAAAGGATTGCGCGACGGCGGCCGTAAAAAATCCGCCAAAAAGTATACGTCCAATCGAACTTTCTCCGGCGCGCGATTTCATAAACAACGCCTGCTATCGGAGCCCCGCAGCAGGCAACTTTTCTCGATACAGTCGGGCGGAAAAAGGTGCGCGCCGAGCCACGCGGGAGATGCTCCGAAATGACTTACGAGCCAGCCAGGGCTTGTCTCCGCGAAAGTTGCGCGCTCTCCGAATTTACGAGCGCCCTCCTTATATCTTTAATGGGAATTATAATTTAAATTTACACTATCGCTCCGATGATAGTAATAATGTGAAGAAGAAAGATTCTAATGACCCCTATACATATATATTTTCTTTCTTTCGCTTGTCTTAACTTTGCCGCATAACATTTTTACATCCCGCCTTTCTTCCTCGTATGTTAATGGGAATTGTCGAGGCCGGCAAATAATTCACTATATATGCCGCTAATTACATTTCGGCCAACTTCGCGCTCGCTGTTTTCGTGGTCTTGCGAGCTGTTCTTCTCTGCGTTCCGTGTTGGCGCCTCTTCTTACGGAGGTTGTAAATTTGGGTTTCGCGCTGTTTTGAAATTTCGGCCAGGACTTCTTGTTGAGTAAAGCTGCACCGATAGATTTGTTAGTGCAGTGCCCTCTGAGAGGAATAATAAATCGTTCTATTTCCTAATAACGGAACGCGCGGAAGTATTTTGCGGAAAATTGCAACGTTGCCTTCTCTTTATTTTCACCCGTAGCTTAACTAATCTCGCGCAGCGGCTAAACAAAAACACCGTCGTCATTGACTTTCCAAACAGTGCAACGCGCACATCGTGCCTCTCATTCATAATTCGGCATTAACTCGAGCGCGCAGCCGCGCATTAATCCGACACGCGCATCCGGGAATCAAGATTGCGCGCGAGCGCGCTACGTTTAAGCCGATTAGGCTCGTCGCCGGGCATTTTTCACGAGCGAACTGTCGCGGCGCGATCGACTTTCACGGAGTGCCTTTGCTTGTTGTGCCCTTGTTTTCGCGTCTTTGATTGGGCCGTTCGCGTCGGGAAATAAAATCTGGTGTGTTTGGGTGTTCTGGAAAATTTATGGGGCTTCGATTGATTGATTGACAGATTGATTGATTGATGGGGAGAGAGGGTTGAATTTTCGGGAAGGGGGAGCGATGGACTTTCGCTGCGTTAAGTTAATTGTGACTCTTGACAGTTAGTATGTTGACATGAAAGTTGATTTAAGGGATCGAGGTACTAAAAATAGAAGATGAACTTGTGCACGTTTTTTTTCTTAACTACAAAATAGTTTTTACTTTAAAGTGTTTGTTCTTCATTTATGACTAATCCATTGCAGAGTAAGTGTTAAAATAAGTAAATGAAAGAAATTAACTTGGATACGAATCTTAACTAATAAATAACAAAGACTTACAGTTGGTTTACGTATTTTACGAAAATTGGCCTTATTATATGAACTTTCACAGTAGAGATCAAATTACCCTGGTAGAAACGTTCATGATTTTTTTTGCCAATTTCGTGCATCATCGTAAAATGAACTCACTGCTCAACGTTATCGGGGTAGAAATCGTTGAATCAAAAAATTAGAAAAAAGTAAAAAATTTAAACCTAAATTATCTAAAAGCTGATATTCGAACCGCCGAAAAATAAGAACCTCAATCCAGCAGCTCTCCTTACTCTCCCGGCGCTATCACGCAACTCGAACAACTCGGAAAATTTTCCAGGCGCCAACAATTCATTTCCATTGCCCGCCCTTCCACACTAGTCATCAACCCCCGCACTCGACATCGTTCCGCAGCCGAGGCGTCGTTCGAAAATCGAGCACTTGCACGGTCCGTCACGGAGCGAAACCCATTTCCCCGGGCGATTATTCGCCCCTCATAACGCCGGGGAATTTCGCGACCGCGCCGAAAAAAAAGGAGGAGCACGTAGGAAACGAGGCCCGTTTTTACAAGGACGAGAGAGCTCTCCGCTGCCGCGCGCCGAGCGTCCGGAGAGAGGAGCGGAGGGATCGAAGGCCGGCCGGCGGCACGATTTACAGGCTCGTAAAGCGTATTGGCTCTCGCGAGTACGTGCGCCGACGAATTGCGCGCAAGGAGCTTTCCGTGCGGCGTAATAAGGAGAGGAGAGAGCCGGCCGAATTGCTTTTCCTTTGTTCCGGGGGAGGGGCGCGGGAATTTCTGTTCGTGATGGATTTTTAGGACTGATCGGGGAGAAATTTTCGTTTTACGGATGGGACTTGGAGGATTGTGAGAGAAACTTTATATCCGGTTTTCGTGATTTAGCTTTGCGGTAGGAATGTTGACGGGTAACTACGTATTTTTCCTATTTTTATGAAATAACGATTCATTGATCGAACAATAGAATGTTAATTTATATCCTTTTTGGAATAAAGCACAAAAAGGAATAAACGACAAATTGCATTTAATCAAGAATGTTAAATTGTCCGATTAAATTATCGAAGCTGCAGTTCAAATAAAAAAACTGAAAACAATAAAACTCCGCGGAGCTTGTTAGTAAATTCGAGAAAATGAAAATAGTTTAATCGACTAGAAACGCGGAAAGCTGCATAGGTGCCGTGTCTCCAGCGGAGATCGAGTGAGCAGCGCGGAGAGTGCCAGACTGGAAGTACGTGCATTTTCCAGGCGTCCATGTCGCAGCGGGGGAATGATAGGACATACCGATACTGCTATTCCTTTATCCGCTCCGAGCTCGTATCTGCCCTCTCTTCCTCTTTTCTTCGGCTTCTCTCTCCTCGAGCACGACTCGCTCCGAAGTTTTATTTCGCTTTAAATCAAGTCCCGGAATTTCCATGGCTCCCCTCCTCCCCTCGACTGCATGTCACCGTACCTCCCGAGCAACCGGCTAATTAGGTCGCCGAGTTGCTAACCCAGTTTATAGGATTATCGCTTTTTCCCGCTTCGCGGAAATATACGCGCGCACGCCGCGAACTTTTATCCGAGCTGCCGATTGTTTATACATGCAGCTGGTAGCTTTTAATTGAATTGTAACCCGCCGCGTTCTGGAAATAACGTAAGAGGAGAGAGAGAGAGAGAGGCTCGAGCTGCGAAGGGAGGGCTCGTAAATAATTATGGCTGTCGAGCGCTGCCGATGGAGCTTCGTTTAATTTACAACCCGAGCGCCAAGTAGTAAAAGGATTAATAAAGCCAATCACGAAATTAAATGACTGGCTTTTATTTAAAGCTTTACCCGGATAATGGATTGTTGATTAATATTGGGAATTTGCTTTTACGGCGCTCGAATGAGAGTATAGCGAGAGAGACAAGCTAATTTCTTTTAGTATTAATTAATTGGCAATACAGGTCGGTCGTTATATAGAAAATTTTTCGAACGAAGCGGTATAAAATAGTAGATGGAAAGTGCACTCAACAATATCTATTCATTTTTAATTATCGTGATCTACTAATATTTTTTAACTATTTCTAAACGAATTTCTTTATTTTTCCCCTCGCTTCAACTGCAAGCATTTAACGTCCCAAAACCCCGTCAAGCAATTTCTACGTCGAAAATTCTCGAATTACAAGCAAATAAGTTTTTCATTTGTCACAGCGGGCACATACTTTCGTCCCCGAAAAAGCCGCCTTCCCCGCGGCACGTGTCGGGAATGCCCGAAAGAAGCCGCCTACTGTCAAACGTTCTTCCTCGAGGAAGACGCGCACACCGCTCGGATATCGCGTCCGGCCCGCGGATGTAGACAATTTCATGCTGTTTGCCTATGCATAGCGTTGTCACTGACCCAATGCTCAGACGCGACTCCGCGGTGTACGTCGGCGCAAACGAAAATTGGCGCTTTCCCTTTTTGATTCCCGGGAAAATCAGTTTTTGGTTTTCGAGAGGAGAGAGAGAGAGAGAGAGAGACGCCGCCGAAGGTATCGCTGCGCGAAGCTGCCGGGATTTTGTTTAAAATTTTTATGGAAAGGCTATGCATACGAATGTCCGCCTTTCGCGATCTGGGCTTTCGTTATATTGAGCCGCTCAGCAGTCGGTTTTAGAAAAATAAGACCTGAGGTTATTATCCTTTGGATTTACTTTATAATGTAGAATTATTATAAAACGAGATTTATCGCAATGTGTGGACTCATATTGTAAATGTAATTGACTGGCTAGAATTGCTATTCAAGAGTCTTACAAAGGAGTCTTAAAAGAAATGAAGGTGAAAAATTAAGGAATTGGACGACCCTTTTCCTTGTTTTGTGTTTGCAGTAATTGTAGCTTTATGTGTTTTAGATTAGATGCTCGGGTGGGAGGTTTGAATGCGAAGGAAAGGATGGGAAAAAGTTCGGTCGAATGGTTTTATCGGATAGATGAAAAGTTTACAGACCTTCGAACGGAATCTGCGATACTGTAGGTTTCAAAAAGTTGCACGTTAGAGCAGCCGAGTCGTAACTTTCGAAGTTTGTGATTGATATATGTGTGCGAAAATGGTACTTTTTACAGTTTTTTTTTTGCGTAGTTTATTCAAGGAAAATGCGCATGCAAAACCCTTACTTTATAGCTGCGGAAAAATACGGGAATATTTTTTGTAGTTAATAAAACGTTTTTAACAGAAAATTTTATACGACAAATTTTTAAACTTTCAATACGGTTTTAATATTGTACATTTTATTTAACTTCTATTAAATATGTATGAAAACTGGTTTATTTTTATTTCCGTTATTTTCTGGAAATTGTTTTATAAATATGAAATATAATTCTTAAAAATATTTGCGAAAAAGAACAATACGTTTATAAATTATTTACTTTATGTTTTTACAATAAGTTAATCTTTCAATTGAAATATGAAATACGTGTCAAATATTCTTCGTTTCATTTTATTGTAATAAAATCAAACGCGCTGGGAAATTATATTTATGCAGAATCCAATATATCGCAGTTCAAAACCGCATAAGCTTTGCTCCAAAATAGCCAAGGAAATGAATATTGAAATGCTCAAATTAACCAAACAGTCAACTCAATAAAGACTATTTTCGTAATACAAGACGGTGTCCGTCATCATGATGATTTTCAACTCTAACGAAGATCCCGACGGACAGACGTTATTTGGAAGAACAGGCATCGATCCGAGAGTCTGAAACACGACTTGACTTTAATTACCACCGCAAAATGTACGTATTGGCGTTCGCTACCGCTTCCGTTTCTGGTTGCAGAGAGAAATACTGCTTGTGAGTGTGAGATTTATACTATAGTATAAGGAGATCAACATCAAACTGTTTTAATATTCTAACAAAGTTTGGGATACGGAATCGATTGTAAAATTATTGGGAAATACTACATTGAATCTTTTTTGCTTGGTAACACTCACCATAAAAATTATTGGCAATGACTAACCGATACTTTAAAATAATAAAAAATAAAAAAGTTGTGCATAAAAAATTATTTGCATTTATGGATATTAATATATGTATTGAATGGAACTGAAAATGATGTCACGGTGTTATAAAGTTTGAAAATTAAAAAATTTTAATACCTTTTTCCTTTAATGAACAAAGTTGATTATCGGAGAAATGTCAAATTTTGAACGACGTCCATTAACAATACATCGTGACGTCTCATTAACCGAAACGGGGTTCAGATAAAAAAAAAACATAAAGTAGATTTATTGAAAATGATGCTTTTATCCAAAATTAACTGAATAGTATAATATTTTTTACCAATCAAATATATATATATATATATATTATATGATACTTATTTTTTAAGTTTTATTGGAAATTTTGTGAACAATTTCTCATTAACGTACTTTTAATTTAATCATAAACTCTGACTTTGTACACTTTTATTTTCAATTATTGCATGATACCTTTTGAACAATTATTAATTTCGAAAATTATATTTCAGAGTAGTAGACGCACACTTCAAACTAATTAGTAATTACGCATGAAGAGATTTGCAGAGTTTCCGTGTATATGCCAAAACATAATCCACTACATGCTATCAATATCATAGAATTTCTGCAGAACAATTTAGTTAAATAAAAACGATAATTTAGTAAGTCTTCTCGTAATTCAGTAAGCCATCTACTTTTTGAACGACTAAAACTCTGAATTGACCTGCATCGCATTTCAATCGATCTCGAACGATTTCAAATTACTTCTCAATCCGCAACATCCGCATCACCCACCGCAACGCTCAACATCATCCGGATCAAGCAACTCTTCTTCGTCCACCGAAATCTCCGAACATCAGGAGCCGAGTGAATAGAGCCCGCAGATACAGATTCGGAGAGCCTCTCTAATAACCGATAGCCCGGGCAGGCTAATGCGTCAAAGTGGAAATTTCCCGCCGAGACCGGCCATTGTGCGTGGTCATCCCTCTTTGCTGCTCCTCGCGCGCATAGCTACGTCCGAGCGCCCGGCTCCTATGCATGCTAATGAGGTCGCCCCCGAGTGGATTTATTATGCCAATTACGCGGCGGAGGAGCGGCTTTCCAAGGAGCTCCGCCCGATGGATTTATGAAGGCTTTTTGGGGGGGGACGCTGCCGGCCGTTTTTCCCGAGTGCGAGCTTGATTTGCGAGGGGCTGCTTTTGGTGTGAATTCGGAATTTTGTTGTCGCGCCAAATTAATTAAGTCCGTTTGCAACCTGCCGCTTAAATTATTTTTATCTATCGTAACTGTTACAGAAACGCTTCAGAAAAATCTAAAAATAATTGTAACAAGATGGTAAATTGTTACTTCATACCCAGGTAAAAATAATTTATCTTATTTTTATAAAGATTTTTTTTTTTTTTTGCATAATTAAGCAACTCGAAACAGTCGAACCGAAACCTACCTAAAAACTACCCCAAAACCGCCCTAAAAAAAGATTAAACATTACCCAGCACGTCTAAGAAGCCCTCGCCGGCGAATTCACCCCGGAGCTGTAGGAAATTGGTGATTAACGCGCTTGTCGCTAATTAACCGAGCTTTTATCGTCATTACGCGGCGTGCGCCCGCGAAATTACGAGCCGGCCGATATCGATTCGCTCGCTATCCGCGATGCGTGCCGGGCGTTTGTTTGTCGCCGAGCGCGGCCCGGATTCGACTTGTCACGTCGGGCCGATTAATCAATGGGTTTTATAGTGATTTTTAACGGACGGACGCTGCTTCGGTTGTTCTGCCGGGGGAAAATTGATAGGGATACCAATTAGCGCGGTTGGTTTAGCGTCGATTTAAAAACAATTTATCTGAAATGGCAAGTTTTATTATACTTAGCAGGCTCGTGCGGTTCGAAATAGACCGACAAGGGACAAATGGTTCCAATTAATATTTTTCTTTTGTCATTCGGCAACCGATGCATTACGATTGCTCAAAACAATGTTTTGTTTTTAGGCGTATCGCCAAAAACACCGTCGGGTAATACAATAATTCACTTTAATAAAACGATTCTCCAAAAAGCCATCGCCCGCCATTCGTTCCTCCGGCGAGTATCGACTATTTTTCCCGCTGGCGGAACTAACTTCATTAGTTTTGAATTGCGCGATTCATACCGCGTCAGCCTGGCAGGACGGAACGGACGAAAAAAAAAGGCGGAAGTGCGATAATCTCGTTGCACTCCCGCTTCATCGGCAGTCCGCCCTCCCCGTAAACGCGTATCGCCAGAGGAGCGAATTGGGCGAGTTCATTTGAGCCTCGTCAGTGCTGCACCCTGCATTGAGAATCGTGATTTTTGCCGATTCGGTCCGGAGATGGATCGGGGCCTGTGGTTGGGCGAGTGATTTTTTGCGAATTAGCTTTGTATCCTTATTTTATGATGCTGTTCTGAGAGGTCATTTAATTACCGTTGCGGAAATATATTCTTATTGTGCTCAATTAACAATAATATAATAATTTCGTATTAAAAAAATATTTTCATTTTGATATCGATATTTGATATTTTGTATTTGAAAGAATAAGATTGTAAAAAATAACCATAGTTGCCTTATTTTATACTTTCATAGAAAACAATTTTATCAATAATAATTTTTTTTTAATTTTTAAAGATTACATCACCTGAATTTTGCTTAAAAGTATTGTCCAAGAAACGATGATCTTACCTGCAACAAAAAAAGAAATTTCCCTTAAATCTCATTATATATTTGTGAAATAAGTTTATTTAAAATGAAAAGTTTATATAAAATGTATAAGATCTAAGATATTTTACTAACTTAGTAACAACTCACGTCGTTCAGTCAAAACTGACGTGTACAATATAATTGCGTCGACAGCAGAAGTAATTAAACTCTAAAGAGTTGACTAATTTTCCGATGCGTCAAATTTTCCTATTCAGCGCAGGACTGAACCTCCCAACTCGAGGCCGGATGCAACATTTTTCGCCGCAATATTTCCACAATTATCCGTTAGTCCAAACGTTAGCTCGCCAATTGCGGAAAATAATAATAATAATGTCCGACGAATGGTAATTCCGCGAGCCTTTCAGAAAAAGCCCGTAACCCGCAAAACGCCGCCGAACAATTTCGCCGACGGTCTGTCCTAATTTTTATTGCTTTTGGGATCTTTCGGGGACGGGGCCTTTTTATTAGATTTTTTTGACACCCGCCGCGGAAATTAAAGCTGATGCGCGCCTGCATTTATTGGAAATTGACGCGCGACCGAGGCTCTGGCACATTTTGGCGATAGAATTATGCTCTTTTGTTATTGCCTTGCGATATGAATTGCGTTTTACTTTTCGAGTTTTTAGCCATCGGAAGAAATTTTTAGCATTATGGTTTTGTCATTTTCAGTTTTTGCACGTTCATTAAAAATTTTATTACAAATATCTACACTGAAAAAAAATTTGATCGAATCAACTAAATATGCAGTTAAATATTCGCAATAGAATATTCGTTTGTTTTAACGGAATTTTTAGTTGATTTAACGACATTTCGATCAATTCAAAAGTTTAAAAATTGAAACGTCAGGTTTCTTTATCAAATCAAGAATTCCATTAAATCAATCGAATATTCTATCGTGAATATTTAACTGCATATGTTCTTGATTTGATCAATTTTTTTTTTCAGTGTCTAATAAAAAGGAAATTGTAAAGCAAAGGCAACAACTAAGCCAAGACTGTTTAATGATACCAATAGTAGATGTGAATTTCAGTTTAAAAAATCAACTCATAATCTTCCAGAGGCTATCTGTTAAAAAAATAAACTACATTAGAATGTTTTGATATTTATTCGAGTAAAGAATACGCCTTATCATTGAAATTTGCTATTTTTCCACCTGTAACATTTCGACTTTGCATCCCCTCGACTTCAGCGGCGTCTTTTGCAATATTTACCTCGGAGCTCGACAACAAACGCTAAAACAGCCAAGTTCGGCGAATATTTTGCCTGGAAAACTGCGCGCGGAAAATCCTCCCTCGGACGCACGGAGAGCAAAATCTCTAACCCAATGCCGCGATGCCCGGCGAATAAATGCGGCCCCGATGTTTACGCGGGAACAGCTGTTCGCCGTTGCGTAAAATCTGAATAAAAAAGGGGGGGGGGGGAGGCTTTTCGAAAAGCGACGCATCGCGCGCGCTCTCGATGTTTATTATTTCGGGATTTGCATGAGAGGCCCGCGCTTTTAATTGAAGATACGCGTTAATTTATGCGCCGAGCTCGAGAACATTGCTTTCATGTATAATTCCTGCTATTTTAGTCGATTGAGTCTTTTTTTTGGGGGTGGGGGGAGGTTGCTCGATTTTCGCTTTTGGAAAGCGCGCGCCGTTAATTTTTAAGGTTTTTTTGATGGCCTTTTCAGACCGGTTGATTATGAGAAATTAAGCTGATAATCGCGAGAGGCTCGTTGGCTATAGAAGGTTTTTTTTTTTTTTTTAAAGCAATGCAAATTCGAATTAATGCGTTTCCTGAAATTTAATCTCTATAATGGAAGCTCCGTTGATTCGTTCATTTAAATTTATAAAAGCAAGCTATTTAACTGCACGCACGTACGTTCGGATTAGTGCGCTGGAACGCTTTTATCATATACTCTAGAGAAAATAAAAATTCATTTTAATTTACGGTAGAAGTCGTACATTTTGGGAAAAGTGAAAAAGTAAATTTGCGAAAAATAAAGTGCATTTTGTTCGTAAATAATAAGTGACTTTTCTTTTTATTTACTTCTGCAAGCAGTTTTTAGACAATTCTTAGCTTGTTTTGTAGTTGAAAACGACAAATTGCTATTATTTTTTGTCATTATCAAATAATTAAATATGTTTGCTCATGAATATTTCAGTGTAA
>UCOM01001292.1:0-44531 GCA_900474385.1 Ormyrus pomaceus
GGGGGGGGGGGGGAGGCGGCCGGGAGGAGCGCCAAACGGACAGAGGAGGAGAGTTTATATTGGCCGGGTTTCGTGTTTGCTCCTATAATGTTTGTGCAATATGGGGCAGAGTGCCTGCCTGCCTGCCTTTTATTTATTTTGCCGCTTTCGAATCTTGATGGGAATCCATAGCTGGATCGCTGAGGCTATATTGCGCTCGACCGATGTTTGATAAATTCGATCAGTGCTGGTGGCTGTATTGTTAATCATTTTCGCGCGCTTCTATTCTCTTTGTGCATTGCGTTCAATCGTTCGCATTGTTTGCCGATTTTATTTAAGTAAAAACTGCTGACTTTTATTCAATGCTCGTCATTATACGCTTACCGTATAAAATGATGTTATATATTAAAAGTAAATTAAAAGTAGACGTTTTAAGAATTATTTGAATCTTTCAAAGTTGTATATTATAACTTAATGTTTCCCCCTTTAATTAAAAAAGTTTACAACGAATCCTTGAAAGCTTCTCAAAGAGCGCATCAAACTAAATGACCAGCTACAAAAATAGCAGCTTCATTGACATAATGCATTACCTTAGACATACATCTATTCCATTATCTATGAATAATTTGTCAGGATGAAACTTTGATCGTCACGCACGAAACGTCTGACCGCAGCGTCAGCTTCTACTGAAACACGCCCCAGGACAGTTAGGGACGCGCCGCGGCAAAATCGACGAGTGTTCCGGGTAATCGCGTTAGTTAAAAGCTGCGTTAGACGGCGCGCATCGAGAGACCGGCGCGTCCACACACGTTCACGGAATAATGCAGGTCAGAGCGGCTAAACAACCTGATGCGCTTCTCCCGACCCTCGGCGACTACTGCTTGCTTTTAAGTCGCTAGCTTGCTGCTGCTAATAGCCGATTAATGTCCTTTTCGCCTCGAGCGGAGAGGTGGATTACTTTTTAATTCGCGGCCGCGATTAACGCGACTCCTGCAGCTGTTTTATATTATTATCGCGGCTAATTTAATACGCGACCCGAGAGGGAAAATAAACCTGAACGTGGTTGCTGGAGTGACGTAGCTTGAAATGAAAGAATATTGTTGATGAAAAGAAAAGATGAGCAGGGCATGAATATCTATTCATTCTAGATATAGAGATTCTATAGAAAATATGTATACATTTTGCTTGGAAGGATAAAAACTGTACGATTTCAGAAGGAAATAAAAGTTCTTTTCAGATTTTTTTTTGCTTTTTCCGATTTCTTATTCAAGGAAAAAATAGAGTAGTTCGCTGAAGTGGTCCGTCGGCAGACTTATTCATTCAGTATAGGTATGTCTACTTTAAATTCAATTTTCAAAGTGAATAAAGCTCATTTTATCTAGGTAGAGAATCAGAAGAAGCACTGTTAAGGATAATTAAACGATGTTGATGATTAAATTGATGAAATCACTTATTCAGTGAGAAGAAAACTTTTTTTTATGTATGATCGTGTCTGTCTTTTATTAGAACAAGCATTCTACTGGACAAAATACGATTTATGTCTGCGATTCAATCAGTTTTATTCATAAATCCAAACATATTAGTTACGCTCCAAAGATTACTAAGCTTACTTTTGAATAAATATGACGCATTTGTCATGTGCACCAGAATAAATTCAAAAGACTTATGCATTGCATGATGAATCGGATATTAGTATTAAAGGCAAAATTTATTTTATGCATCGTAAGCAGTTATTTTGTAGTTTTCAATTTCATCATTTTAAGTAAAGTTAAGAATTAACAATAAAATTATTCAATACAAAAACGCCAATATTAAATAAAAACACTTCTGAAAATTCGATGTAATGCATTTACATGCATAGGTATTTGATCATTAAGAGTTGTTGCATAAAACTAACATAATCATTTTGAGCTTAAAACGTTTACTCTTTTAAAAGCAGAAAAAATCGAAAAAACTATGTAAATTATAGATTTGAGTAGTTCAAAGGAACATTAATTTGTTTTTATGTAAACAATTTTTTAAAACCAATTTTCGTGTATTATATAGCAAACAATTAATTAACTATCTTAAATAATATTGTTAAGTCTGCTTAGTTTGTTTAAAATTATTTATAAACTTTTAAATAACATAACTTTTGTAACTAAGAAGAGCTCTCACATTTAAAAATTAAACTTTCAAATCTTGCATAATCTGCACTAAAAATTTTAAATAAGATTATAGTTTTTTCTAAAACTATTTTGATAATTAAAATATTTAGTTTCACTTTTTTAAGAACTATATTATAATATCACTGTTAATAAATTTTGCAAAAACTCTTGAAACATATAATTTTTTGTTATAAAGCATTATTAAAAGTACAGGGGAAACATAAGTTTTTGATAAATAAGCTTACTGAAGCAAACTTAAATTTGTAAAGTGAAGGAACTTGTAGTAAAGTGTACAAGGCTAAAAGTTTAAGTTAGCAAATGCTTTTGCGTTTCGTAAATCATACTAGAATTGTACTACACTTTCTCAATTTTCAAATTTAAATTTGACTCAAAAAATAAATTGGAAGAAGTAATTTTTCTTGAAAATTCGGGAATATGTTTAATAAAAAAAAAATTATAAAAAATCGTATAACAAAAGAGATCACTAGAAATTTCAATGATATGAAGGATTTGATAGCGTCGGCCATTCCATAAATAGAGGCGAATTTCTGGCCAGTAAACTTTAGCATCGGATTTACCTGGATAAAAACCCTTAGTTCACTATCTCTACAGCTTATGTAAAGTCAAATAATGCATGGAAGGAAAATAAATACATAATACAGGAAAATAAATACTGAAAAATACGGTTTCAGCCGACATTAAATTTAGTTCATAAATATTTACCAACATATCGAATGTGTATGGTTAGCAAAGTGAATATCCGTATATGTGAACCATAAATGCAAGATTGTAAGACCGGATAGAAAATGAAACCCGCAGCATGAGAACAATCTCAGATAGTGCTTCGGATCGCGAATCGGTTTGATATTTTAAACGAAATTGAAATTCCGTCAAGTACATCGGGGCCACATTTCATATTCATACCCCCATTTTAAAAGCTTTTTTCCCGTTCTCTCTCAAACTAAAACTTCCTCGTTTTTCATCCGAGCCCCAAAATTAATTTACAAGCCTTTAAAAAACTACATAACGACATTTTGCATTGCATTTTCATCTCGTATTCCGCATCGCGACTCTTTATTAAAATGGACTTTCATCGCGTTACGGCATAAATGAAAAATTACGAACGCGCGCAGCGTTAAAGCGCATTTAAAATAAAACGACTGCTTTTACATCCGGCCGGTTTTCTTAAAAAAAAAAAAAGAACTTTACTCCCCGTAAAAAGCGAGACGCGTAGGTGCACGTAAGCACAGCTCTTTTAAGATAAGTAAAATAATAAGTTTGTATTATGCGCAAAGCGTCCGGGGCACGGCATAAGCCAATCCATTACGGCGCAAAAGTATATAGGCGGCAAAATAGCCAATATCGATTTTGCTTCGAGTCTAATGCCTCCTCCCCTCCGCGTTTTTCTCTTTCCCCTTGCGTAAGAAACATGTTGACAAGGTCCGCGACGTTGACGCTCACCGGCTTCATCATAAATTCAGCTTAACAAGAAAGCAGTTTGTTCACCCGGAACGTGTTTTCGAGCCTCGCTCCTTTCTGCCGATAATTACGTAGCGGGGTGTGGTGCGATACGGGCAACTCTTTATTTTTATCGCATCAATTTTATTTGTTTTACAATCTAAAGCTTGCATTTACAAAATTGAACAACGTAAATTTCTGCTTCAATAGCTACAAAGATGAGAACTTTAAAAAAGAAATAATTTTCTTTTTAAATTCCGTGCTCTTTTGATCCACCAGCTTCATTACATCAGCTGAACAGAGTCTTAACATCGGCGAATTAATGTCCGCCGCAGCGGGGCAAGCGGTGTAAATTAGACTTTGCAATAACCAACTTCGGAGTTGATTAAACTTAACGCAGTCTGACGAGAATAAAGCGATATTGCAAATCTGGATCGTTCTCGCCTATTGCAAGCGGCCCGCTTGATGTACTCGGCAGCGACTCTTATGCAAATCGGAACATTATCTTGATCTCTTCTTAGCGGGCTCGCAAGCGGTAACATATTATTGCGTGCTGGGACGCCGCCGTCGGAGAAATAGCGCGTATTTTATACGCCGCAGTAACGCGAAGTACTGCACAAATAAGGTTCCGCTCGCGTTTTCAATTAAATGTAGCTGGATGTAGTTACTGGGTAATTTCATGAGAGCTAAAAGTTACTACGGCAGCTTTTTATTAATCGTTTGTTTTTTTTAACTTACTGATGATATTTTGATGTAATAATTAAAATAGTGATAATAAACTATATGAAAAACAATATTTTCTAAATGTTCAGTTCACCGTTTGCTATTTTGCACTGTTAAATTATTCAAAATGTTGTGTTCACAATTTATCAAAATCATGTGATAGACTAAACCTAGAAGTTATTAAAATGAAATAATTAATGATAGCTCGTGTTGCGTACATGCTTAATCAGCCTCGTTCGTTCAAGCTCCGCGTGCAGTGCGGATACAGCACTTCTCGTTTCCTCTTCCACTGCGACAAAAGCGAGGTGATAAGAGCTAGCTATTTGTCCCGGCGCGGAGGCTGCGCACGGGCCAGCGACAGTGGAGGAGTGACCAAGTCGGGATTTCGATAATGCCGAAGCGGTCGATCGCGAATAAAGAAGCTTCCATCGTAACAAGAAGGGTTTGAACCGCCCGACTATCGAAATCGCGCGCAACGCTTGTTAAAAGTTATGCTGCATGCATGTACTTGGGAATCAGAAAGACTTTTTTTTAACATTAGGATTACAAAGAAGAAAGTTCACAGTTATCTTTAACGTTCAGTTTAAATTGAACTTTAAACTTTAAAATTTAAATCGTATTTATTTATTGTTCTGTTAAACAATAAATTTAACGATTTCTTCAAAGAAATAATGCCGTAAAAATATTTAATTATTATGTTATAATATATTATAATATAATACGCTGATACTGTAGTATAATCATCTTTTTGGCCTTTGTTAATAAGTTTATGCTATCTTATTCAGTAATATGTAAAAAAGTTCTTGTAAAGCCAATTTTCATCCTTTTGCTTACATACAAAGTACATACATATTTACTTAATGTACCTATCAAGAATTGTGATCACGTATAAGTAAATGAAGTAAAAGATTAATGTATATTTTCTTCTGAGCTCACATGAAAAACTGATTTTTTTACGTGATAAGAATATTAGCAGAAATTAGGCTAAATAAGGACCAAATTTATGAACCATTATTCGCAGCTTCTTCCTTTCTTTTGGTTTTATAGACTGAAATAACACTTATCGCGACAAAATCTTATCTTTAAAAAAAAAGAGATTTGTTTAAAAACAGTACCTTAAACGACCGAAGCTTTAAAGCTCGACTCTTTGTAGAGATTTATTTAACTGGAAGCGATAACTGCAGCCGAGTTTCTCATTTCCCTCCCGAGTGGAAAGCCTATATCCCTCTTAACATTCAACAAAAGAAAGTTACAACTCGCGCGCCCTGCCCAACATAAATTCACCTTAGAGCGGGCTAAGAGCGACATTAAGAGCTCGAGAACTCGAGCCGTAAAGCCCGCCTAAGCACGACTGATTATACCGGCATTAACCGCGTGCGCACTTTGGAAAGCGATAAAAGGCGCGGTGCACTGCACTGCATTTCTCTAATAATGAAATTTTCTTTCTATCTCTCACTCTCTTTCTCTCTCTCTCTCTTCGGCAGGGACTTCTCCATGGGCCGTAAAAGACGGGAAGGGCTGGAGGCGCTGCTGGTGCTGCTGTTCTGCGTCCTCCTTAACGACGCCAGTGGTTTCCGTCACGTCGGTGAGTATAAACTATACGCGCTTCTTCGCCGAGACACATCGATCAGACCATTAATGCGAGCGCACGCAAATCAAGAGCCTTTGCTTTTGTGCGCGTCACACTGCTTTTGCCTGACTGCGATGCATTCGATTCACGTTTTCTTTCCTTTTTTTGTCTGTCCTGCTCTGGTCTTTTGAAAAGGTTTTCGATCGTCCCACGCGGACTTTATTCGAGGCTCTTCTAGTTTTTTTTTTAATTTGGAAATACGTCACGATTTAAAGCGGCTGTACAAGGGAGTAGTTTTTGTACCCACACGCTATTGAGAAAGACTCTTCCGATTTAAATGAAACGTCTACCTATGCACTCTTTTCCTTCGTTTATTTGAATTTAGTTTAAAAGGACACCTACTTCAAGATTCACTAATTAAAAAAATTCTCTGAATGTAAAGAAAATCAAGAAAGAAGAGCACTCAAGAGCGTGACCGTTTTTTTCAATATCAAAGGTTAAGGTCACGATTAAATAAATAAAAATGTACTAAAATGTGGGTTCACTATTAATTTTATACGAGATTAACTTAATTTTACTTGACAAATTGAAAAATTCAACTCTACTTACTTTTTTTCTAAACTGCAGGGGAAGAACTTGTGGAAGAGTAATAAATCCCAACAGCCTCCTTCAAGTACCTCATAACATTACGAAGTCTATCTCATGATTTTCTAATTCAGTATACAAGTTTAAAGATAATATTATATATTCCCAGACGAATAAAAATGAATTAAAGAATCCGCGTTTTATTGTTTAGTTATAAAAAGATATTAAAGATAAATTGGAATCATAATTCTCTCGTCTTCTTAAATTCAGGTTAAAAGCCATAAAACATAATATTAAAATGAAATTATATATTCAAATGGTGAATTAAAATGATTCTCAAATAAAAAAAATCTATTTACACAGAAAAAGTACTAAAAAATTTGAGAATTTACAACTACCGCTGAAAAAAGAAAGTGCAGCGAAAGCTTTCGCTATGAATATCCATAAAATTTCGCATAAAAATGGGATATCTGTCAAGCAGAGCAAGGCGTTTTCCAAGTTCACCAAGAAGATATATTTCTGCATTTATGCCGAAGCATATATCCGCGTAGTCGATGCAGCGGATTATATGTCCTTATCCATAGCAATGCGATTTGTCGGACAGATGATATTAATTACTCGCTTCACCCTCCCCGGTTGTATGTATGCGCGTCAGCTTCGCATTCTATGCGAGTTTAACAGTTATGCCCCAATATAATTTATCACCGCGGTTCCAAAGGATGGGAGACGCAAGTTGAGATAGCTCGAATTGGGAATGCTGCAGCTGCTTTATCATTGTACCGAGAGAGTAACGTGTTTGTGCGAAAGTGCGGAGAAATTTTCTGCTGGAAATTGCTACAGACGCGCTGATAACTCGGGCTGACGGTGCGCCGCTCGTTTTTCAACGGAGGCTTGTTTTTAGCCTAGTGTGACGGGTATAAAAATTACATTTGTAATGCGGACCTCGTCTTTTCCGCATTTGAAATGGTAATATTTGAGGTATATATGGATCTCGTTAAAAATATGGTAACAGGCGCGAGTGAACGAGACTTTCAGATGACAGATTGTATGGTAATTACTGTTTAATACACCTGATATTGACATCACCTTATTATACTTTACAAATGCTCGAAATTTGATTAAGTAAGTTTTTAAAAGAATTGATGTTTTTATAATTAAAAATATTCATTACTTTTATTAGGTAAAAATGCGATTTACTTCCATTTCAAAAAGTTTTTACATTGAAAATAAAATTGAAAAAATCCTTAGTGAGTACACATTTTCAACATAAACGCCAACTTTACTTTTTCCGCGTAAAGGAAGTAGAAATCCAATAAAATTTTTATGGAATATTCTCTATAATAAACTACACCCAGCAATGTTCGCAGAATTTGTAGTTTAAATGAACTACAGAATTTCAGTTTGCTGCCATTTTCAAATAAAAAATATCAAAGCTGATAGACATTTTCACTTGAAGCATTTATAAAAAAATATTGCACTCAATCAAAATACATAAATCTGATTGAAAGTAAGTTGGATTAAAAATTGTAAATTTATATCATTTGTCATTGTAAATGGTAAAACGCCTAACTTTTTACAAATTGAAAAAGAAATAATAAAAAAAATTATCATTTAAATTCAAAATCTGTTTATTTTTTTTATTAGACTTGTCTAACTACCGTTCCAAATGGAAACTGCAATTAGCATGGAGATACCAAAGCGAAGCAAAGCGCTACAAATTATATTAGAACGTGTGAAGCTCTAGTAATCTCGAGATTTAGTATAGTTTAGTGCCTTTTGACACAAATTAATAAAGTTCAAAGCACTTTAACGTAAAACCCTTAAACGAAGTTCAAATATTTACCATTACACAATAAAACATACATCCAGATTAAATGAAAGGTATACTAGTACGAAATTAAATGTATTGATTAACTACTAAGCATCGACAAAACAGTATTTTAAACTTTTATCAATTTCAAGTAATTTTTATTTCCTAATAGAGTTTCTTTGTTTTAAAAATGGCTACTGGTAATACTGAGCTGATATGACGCAGCTCTTTGTTGAATTAGATATAACGAGTTAGAAGAAGAACTTATAATTACGTAAATCTAAAAATAATGAGCCTCCTCGCTGCTGCTTAGCATTAGAAAAACCAGCCCGGCCCAGAATGAAGGAAAGTAAATAATCCGATTTTTAAACTTGTCTACTTTACGACACTTGACTCATACTCAGCGCTCTCCCAGCCTGCACTCGCGTCTCAAAGAAGATGCAAAGCTTCGCCGAGTGAATTTAAAGAGCCACGGGCGCATAACTCCTGGGGCGCCGTGCATTAAGCCTTTCCACAAGTGCGAAATGGCCGAGCTCCATTGAAAGCGCGCTTGCCAAAAGTTGGCTCCAAAAAAAAAAAAGGGAACTGGGTCATAATTCGAAAAGGATCCTCGCGTTCCCGCGGAAAAAGCGTGCGGCGAGAGATACGGCGTGTACGCGCTCTGCGTTCTGCGCACGGCGCACACACGTACGTGCGCAGCGGCAGCAGTTATCGAGCTGTACATCCCACGCAGACGCTACCGCCTTCGCAAACTTTATCCAGCCCTCCCTCCCTCCCTCCCGTCAAAGCCTCGCCCACCTCCTGCTCTCTTAATTTCGCCCTTTTCCTTCCCTTTTCAAGCTTCCTTCTTATCGCTCAGCTTTGCTTTTCAGTTTTCATTCGCAGCTGCCGTATTTTTAACTTGGGGCTTCTTACCTTTGCTCGGGATATACTTGAGAGATCCTCGGCTCGAATCTGATCAATACTGCATCGAAGCGTGCATCCCCCTTTAAAAGGCTAAGGGTGTATCTTCGTACGTGATATTATTTTTAAAGGAGGTAGAGTTTTCCTGTTGTATGCCGGGGATTATCCTCGCGTTATCTAACTTCGTTCTTCATTCGGTTGCTTTTTTTTCGTTCTTAATGTTTTTTATTGCACGATCTTTCAGTTTAGATAACCTATTCTTACCTTCTCGTTTATATTCTTTTTATTTCCTTTCCTCGTTTGAATGGAACCTTTTTGCATACCTTAAATATTCTTTCGTCCGTTGCCGTAATTACTTTTTTAATTGCAACGGAAAGAAAAAAGGTAGTATCATTAAAATAAAATTTTTATAAAAATGATTTATATTCAAAAACCAAATTTTCTTGGGTTTTATTAAAAGCACATTTTCAGAAAATAGAATATCATTCCTTGCCGCGGTAAAAACACTGACAAATAACGCAATTAAATAACAATTCAGACCGAAAGGATAACTGATTCTTATTCTTTTTGCACACGCGTCATAACAAATCGTTCTCCCTTTTCCATTAATATCTTGTCTTCCCTTTCCACATAAGAGCAAAATACCGCTACGCGCTCGGCCACCTCCGCGTAATTGGCTTTTTTTTCATTTCACGTTTTAACTACTTTCACCGCAAGTATAACGCAGAGACGGCAATGCCGGGGCACTTGCGCATTTCGGGATGAGATTGCGGCCCGGATGTACATATACACTCTGACACCTGTTATATCCGTACGCGCTAGCAATGGGACCGTTCCATCCCCCGTTCCTTATTATTATTGTTATTGGCTGCGTATGAAGACGGAAGTCGGAGCTATAAAAGAAGCCTGGATTGTGTAACGGAGATGAAACACATTATCACGACGAACTTCATTGCGGAAATTTCAAATTTTTTATGCCCTTGCAAACTCTCGTTATATTGCCTCTGCCACCGCGGCGCTCTTTTCCTTTGGTTATTTATGCGTCTGACGGCGTAAAGCTCAAGTTGCTCACTACAATGCCTTCAAGAGGATTATTTGAAAAGAAAATAGAAATGGAGCCCGCGCCTGGATAAGATGAACCTTTTTGCAAAGAGGAAGATTCCGGCGAGCTTTTTGTTTTAACCTTTAAACAAGCTTTTGGGGAGGAATTATGTAATGGATGCGCAGAGTCTGTTTCAAACTTCTTTTGTGCATGTGAAAAGTGGGAGTAACTCTCCGTCAGAAGACGTAGAATTTGCTGGTTTCTTCAAGCTAGCAAAGAAAAAGTATAATAAATTAGAAACGTTCTTTATTGTGAACAGTTTCTTTCTGAAATTAAGCTATCCATTATTCGAAAAGGTAATGCGATAAGAAAAAGAAGAAAAAAGAAGGCTTAAAATGGGAAAGATGTAATTTTCAATAGAACGAACGAATTTGTAATTATGAATAGATAACAAGAGAAGAAAAGCAAAGTTATAACAATCCCCTACATTCTACTTAATCATACGTTATATTAGATTTGATTTTGATACTCTAATTCCTAATATAATTAGTTCTTGTTTGCTTCAATAACTTTGCTTTCATATTATTGTTGCGTTCACGAACTGACGCAGAAAACACAAATAACCTTGGAAAGTGCATGCATGCTTTCTTTGATGTATAATAAAAGTAAATGCGTGATTTTAAGTTTCTGATATCTACCAACATATATAGTAGCCAGCTTATCAAAACAGTATAAAAATAACTTGTTTTTACACCGTCTTAATAAAATCTGTTTATGAAAATCTTGAATAATATACAAACTTATAATGTCACTAACAATTAATGGAAATTGCATTATTTTTTATCGATTCATCATCTTTGAAGGACGGCGGTTTGAAGTCGTAACTTTTAGTAGCTTATTTTGAAAAGATAATTTGAAACTCATGTTGAAATATATTTAGAGTTAAAGATTATTATTTTGCCATAATAAATAAATTATTGTAGAATGTTTTCTTTTTAATTATTTTACAAGTTTCTCATTTCATACAAGTATCCTCAAATTAAATAAATATGAAGAGACAGTAATTAAGTGCGTGAGCCGAGCTTTCAAAAGGTGACTGCTTTAAAATATAAGAGTACTTAAGCGCATTATAGGGCGTAATTTTATACGATTTCATTCCACATACCCACAATACAGTAAAAGTTTACTACGTATAAAATCAGAGTGAAATACTTTAGCTTAAGTACATCTCTAATTTCATACGTACTGAACTATCATTGATTTATACTTGAGCATTTTCAGTTCAAAAGTTCAGTTTGACTTACTGGAAAAAAATTCAAATTGTTAATTACATGTTTTATTAAATTTAGTATTTAAAATTTGCGTGATAAAACGTGGGAAGAATGGAGTGCTACAAACACGCCAGAGGTAACAATATTTTCCGCAAAAGTTTTATACTCCTAGTCATTAAATAATTTAATTATCAATTCGATTATTAATCACAGAAATTGTGCTACTTTCGACGAACGCGTCTTTTTTTTAAATTATAGATTTTTAATGACGATAAGCTACTTCCACGTGGTAAGATTCATTGAAAACGAACTTCAATATTGGTTTAAAGTTTGCAATGAAGATAAAATACATAGACAAATGAATACATCGAGAAGCGAGGTATAAAAAAATCACCAAAAACGTGACAAATATTCTAACAATTTTGAATTCTATAAAACAAGTAATTTAATAATTGATTAAGAGAATTAATAAAAATCAACATAACTATCGGTATAAAAAATAGAATGTTATTTGAATAAAATATAACTATTTGTTACTCGTTTAATTTTAATTATTCAAAACCTTTCCAAAGGACACTTTAAATATTTTTTTAATATTTCTTATTTGAGAAGGTAAAATTAAATATTTTACGTTATCAATGTAAGAGAAAATTCTTTCTTTATTATAAACATAAAAAGAATTTTAATTTTTACAGTAAAATGTGCGAACTTTAATATTTGATTCACAAGTACAATAAATTTTCTATTTCGATGCAACAAGCAGAGAAGCATGTCAAAAAGCATTCCAGAAACATCTATTGTGGAATGCTTTGCAAGAAGCATCTATTATAGTTGCTTGTACAGTTACATCTGACATCATGAATTTATGGTCTCATAAATAAAGGATCAAAGCAAGCTTATAGAAACCAATGAATTTATCCTGCATAAACATAAAATATTGATAAATTAATTATTAATCGAAAGCTTTAGGTAATACTCGCATAAAGTAAAAAGGTTGTAGCTAATTTTCCAAAACAAACTTTGACAGCTTTTCAATCTCGAAGCTCAAATGAAAATGTTTGAATAAGTTGGCTACTGGGTAAACGAAATTATATCATGGGTGATTATTATACGATGAAAACCGGATTATTATTTTTATATAATTCCCACAGATTCGTCAAAGTTAGACATGATACCGTGAATTGGACAGTTCAAAGCAATAATTAATGCTGATTGTATGATTAGTTTTCATGTTGCAGAGGATGAATATCTTGTTTCAGAACCAACAGAAATATAGATGTTTGAATTAAATTGATGCGCATTTCGTTTATTATCTTATCAGTAAGCATCATGGATGCCCCTTTCAGCACAAACGTAAAGTAACTAATTGATGAAAATATAAATATATCAGGGAAAATTTATTGCGAGATCCTTTCCACGTGTATTCCGATATCAAAATTGATAAAATCAATAAAGGCTAACAGTAATTATTGACGCAATTAACAAACTATTTGGATCATGGACGTTTCCCTAATGGCATCCTTTACTGAACATCGCGTTTATTCCTAAAATACTCCCACTTTTCCGAATATTATTTAAATAATAGTTATTTATACTTTTAATATAGTTACCGTTGCAATACTTTCATCGAAATTTTAATTTATAAAGAAACTTCAGGTATTTAAATATTGAAAATTTAAAATTTGAATGAAATATGAATTAAATCTCTTTTTATGTAATATTGATGTTTCATTTCAAAGTTAAGCTAAGTAATCAGTTTCTTGACTTATATAGATACCAATTGGAATTTTTCACATTTCTTAAACTTCTTTTAGCGTTTCAATTGAATTCTGATAATAAATTCACTTACTTCGAAGGCTTTTTGGACCAATTTAATACTCACGAGTAGACTGTAACTTTACTTTTAATGATTGTCGAAAGAATTCAGAAATCAATTTACATCTTTCCATAATTCGTTTTTTTTTTTCAATTTCAATAGACTTGGCTCAACTTTTCACGCGAATAAGCAATCTTATAAGTACCTACTTCAGAATTCCACATCTAAAATTATATAAGCATAAAGTGAACCATAAAAGTTTGCGCAGAAAATTACTACGTGTGTAAGTATGCAAATGCAACTAAATCTCGAATGTTTCAGCAGTCATGAATGAAACATGCAATCCTCTGAATCAACAAATATTCTTTACCCTCCCTTCTTAATAATACAGTTGGCCCTTAAAAATTTGTATATCGTTAAGCCGGAGCTGAAAATTACAGCTCCAACATCTCGCAACTTAGTGCAACTCGATCTGCCCGCACTAACCATTGGCGGTAGTCAGCTTCTCGCCTGTTATTACCGCCAGTCGGGGAAGGTGCGAAATCCGCTTCCGGGGTCAAGATACACACATGCGCAAAGCGACCTTTCACCTTTTAATTTCCCCCTTGGATACGCATGCGCCGGCTTATTTGCGTATCGCTTTACCGGACTGAAATTCGAAATTCGATAAGCTCCGGGGGCCGAAGCTACGGCGATGAGCGAAACTCTTCTTCCCCGCGTTGCAGCTTCTTTGTTGATTTTTTAATGAACGCGGAACATTGAATTGTTGGCCTTTTGCCAGAAGATTCTTGGCCAGTGAATGTACGTTATGCGATTACGCATGAACGGTTAAAGCTTTTCTTCTGATATAGTTTATTGAAACTTTTCCGAGCTCGCTTTTATCGAGCGTCTACTTTTTGTTTCATTAGGTACAAAGAGATACTTGGTCGACTTTTTTTAGCTGACACAGTATTTTACAACTAAAAGTAATTGTAAACAGTTATTTGATAGATTTAATATCTGAATTTTTATAAATAATAATATAATAATAATAAATATATAAATAATGATAAAAAACCAGTGTTATCCAATATGCTCCTTGTTTTCTAGTAGTAAAATCAAATTTAGCCAGACGTTGTCTTGAACATTTTTCTACATTTTCTTATATTTTTAATGTTAAATTAATTTTATTAACTTTTATTAAAATGTTCCAATCTTATATAATTCAATTTCCCAATTCAAAATTATCAGCTTCAAAATGTCGGAGTTTATTCGCTCTGATAAATCGGAAAGTACGGATAATATTTTCTTATATGTTAATCTGAAACATAATCCATATAAAAGCTTTTGAAATTGAAATTGCTTTGTGAGATTATGATCACCATGTGCACCGTTATTAAATTTATTTGACAAAATAAGAAAATTTATTACTTTTGTTATTCGCTCTCTAAATTTAACGCTGCACCGAATTTCGCCCACCTCGATTTTTTTAATCTCTTTTTTTGTTTCTCATATCGCGCTCAAAGCAACATCAAATCTCAATTTACTGGATCCTCAAGCATATCGCGATATTGTTCAAACACCACACCGTTAAAATGTTCTGAACGATAAAACGGACGCCTAGTCGAATATTTGGCAATCAACAATTTCCACGAAACTGATCCCGTGGACTAATCTCTCTTTCTCTCTCTCTTTCTCTCTCCTCTCTCATTCCCTCCCTTTTCTACGCAGTTATCTGTTCACGTGTATGCACGAGGCATTAGATAAAATGAATATCCTCTGCGTACACAGGTGGAGCTTCTCGTATAATGAATAGAAAATACATAACGCTCCAAGCGACGTCGAGCTTTAATAGCTCGTTTTGCCAAGTTGTAAAATCAAAGGGAAGATTCGAGTCGCAGCTGCGCTTGATCGACAAAGTCCTCACCGTCTCTATTGTGATCGAGGGACAAAACTTTCCGTCTTAAGCAGAGGAAATTAAGCGCGTCGAAGTGAACTTGGAGAAACGAGGAGTTTGCTAAAGACTGATTCGATTGAACTCCTGATAAATAAGAAGAGACTCCTCGGGGGATAGTTAAGAGTTAGCTTCCTGATTTTATAACCGTATCGTTAAACTTTTTTCTGCTTTTTTACGATTAATGTTTGTGAGTGCTCATCAACTACAGTTGTATTTCACTGATTTAAATACGTTTTGTGCTTTTTATCCAAGTACAAATACCTTCTACATACATACTTCTCTTTAAGTTTTTCTTTTGTATTAAATAACTGCTAAAAATATAAGCTAGTTTTTAATAAATCGAAAGAGTAGTACTCATTTACAGCCAATTTGTATAATTAACTCAATATAGGACAATTTTTGCAATAAAAATTAAATTTGGAAAATCAATTATAAACGAGCAAATTGATCATTTCGATCCAATTCAACTTAATAAAAAGATTTTTACTAAATTAATTTAATTTTTGTTATTTAGTTTATCGAAAATTCATAATTAAACTCTCCAAGTATAATATTCCACAGTTTCCAATTACTCGGTAACTTCAAAATTAATTTTCATCTCATAATTTCCTCCTTATTTGTTCATTACATTGTTAAATTTAGACGTCCAAGAAAATTAAGAACAAATTTGTCCTCAATTATACGTTTATTATAAGTAAAGTTTATTATTCAATTCTTAAGCTGTCGAAAGCAAAGTTTTTAACGCAGTAAATTAATTTGAAAACTTTTATTTAAAATTAATCTCTTCCAACAAAATTTAGTTGCAAATTTCATTAAAAGCATTATAAATGCAAAAGGTTTATTTAAATCTAAAGATATTTTACAGAAGAAATTAAGATAAGCATTTCTCGATAACCTCAAGAATATTTTAAAATAGCTAATTTTTTTAATATAACTGAGGTTACTTTTATTTTACAGAAATATTACATTTAAATAAAAAGATGACATACAATTATCTTGTAAAAATTTGAATCGCGCCACTACTTTTTTTTAAGCTGTTTTTTAATTGGATGTTTAAAAAAATAAATATTACCCGTATAATTAGAAACATCTATTTCCGCCTCATTTGGCAAATGGTTAATTAACAACAGAACAAGCAATTCTTTCTAAAAAGGCTCTATTTCTTCCGAAATGAAAGAAAACGAAATCACGCAAGATTGATCGGCTTTGTGTCCGAAGAAAGGCTCGAAATAAAAGAAATGGTTCGCTTCTCGTCCTGCAGACAAATAAGGAACGCGCGAGAGGAGGCGGCTTTATAAGGATGAAAGAGAGTCGGGCGTTTCCCACCTTTCGTCCTCTTGCGCGCAAACACTGAATCTCACTTAGAGCACACAATACGCGAGTCGGAATACACAAGTCTGTACAGCGGCTGCATAAAGCTGGCAAGCGCAACGTTCCTTTACGCGGCTCGTGTTCCATTAGTTTCGACTGCTTTCCAGACGAGCGAGCTTTTTTCTTTGATGAGTTATATTTATTCGAAATAAAAAAATTGATGTTAACGTCGCAGTTCACTGAATGGCGAAGAAATTCTGTTTTATTTAGTGGTTCTTTTGTTATCATTTTTTTCCTTTATTTTATAGAGGTTTAATGAACCGAAGGTTTTTCTTAATGATGAATCGCGTAAGTAATAATGGTTTTGGACTTAAAGATAGGTGAAATGTTTATAACAAAGTAGAAATTTTTTAATTACGATATTAAAGTATATATAATTTATCTTCTTGTATTCTGAAGGAACATTCTCACATTATGTAACTCCCATGCTGTTTTTGACTTTTTCATTAAATTGAATATACACATGAAAAGCCTAATTAGAGTTACGAAATGTAACTCTTAAGTAATCTGGCTACATTAAAGTATTAAAAAAAAAAAACAAATTTTTTTAATAATTTTGCTAATGAAAAAACTTTAATTTTTGTGCAGGTTGTCTGTTCAGCAAGAATTTATGTGAAAGGCAAGAAGAGTGCTACAACGGTAAAAATTTTAAAGCAAAAATTTCAAACTATCGCAAACAATTGAGTTTGAATGTAAATTATTTTTTGTAGACTTAATATTTGGAAGATGTGTACAATACAACAATCACTTTTACGACGACGACATCTATCAGTAAGTTAAAAATCATCTAATGTTAAAGTAATTTTCAATGAAAAGATAACACACAGTGCATTTAGAAAATAGTTGCTTTCGACTAATCACGACGTTCATCTCATACGAGCTCATTTATACTTAAGCACTTCGGAGAGCTAATAATTGTATGCTCTAAGGAGCAATTTAGTAACTGATTATTATAAATATCTTAAGCACGACGTTGTTGCCTCCTACGTAATTAGTAATACTAGTAATACCCAGTAAGAAATTATTTCTGCAAGTAGCTTAAATTCATTTAAGTTATATTAGTATTCTAATTAAAATACATTCCTTGAAAATTCTTTGAGTACTTTTTCACTGAATACTATAATTTCGTAAAAAAAAGACGAGAGCTCCGAAAGCCTAATGCAATGGGCAAAGAGCTCGGGTCTCAGAGCTGCAATGACATGCCGGTCGATCGACTCGATCTCTAGTCCTTGCATGTAAGTACAGCACTCACTTAAAGCCCCGGGCGCGTATTAATACTTGCAGGTACAACTTGGAACCGAAGCAACTGGAGAAGCTTCGCGTTCAGCTCGAGAGACTGGAATACGAGGGCTACAAGTGGACGCACCACTACACTCAGTGCGTCATGGGTATACTCCTCAGCGATATTCGCTACGGGCAAGTGTACACACATA
Organism: Ormyrus pomaceus; assembly: GCA_900474385.1. Lineage (NCBI taxonomy): Eukaryota > Metazoa > Arthropoda > Insecta > Hymenoptera > Ormyridae > Ormyrus > Ormyrus pomaceus. Next base: position 18,045 of record UCOM01001292.1, read on the forward strand.
AGTAGCGAACGTTTGCGCGCTAATCCGCCGATCGATCGGCGCAGATGTAATTCGATTAGCGTGCTGGTGTTCTGTTATTTCAAGTGTAGTCCGAATGATTAATCAGCTTTTTTGCTCTGCTTGCAGTACACACAACGATGTCGAGCATCTGTGTAGGAATCTTAGACTACCAGGACCCAACCAGGATGTTTTTATAGACGAGAATCAACTCGGTCAGATAGTCGGGGACGATGAAGTCATGGAAGGGGCAGATGTAAGTATTAAATATTTATTATAATTTAAACAATTTTCGAGATGTAATATTCTCTGTAAATAGCCAGCAAATATTAGATATCTGTAAATTATGAAAATACTGTATATTTACTTCAACTTGCTGTACTAAGTACGTACGTTAAACATTTAAAAATCTATCTTTCATTGCTGTAAAAGATATTACATGATTTTATCATTCAAAGAAATCGAGCACGTTCTTCAATAGAATACGTGCCTTTATCACAAAAAAGGTGAAATTGACGAATCGATTGATCGGCGATGACCCCAAAGATACGCGCGCAGAGATTATTTTTAATTCGAGTCCTTTATCTTGTAAAGAAATACCATTTAATTTTATTCAAATTGTAAAATTTTAGAAGACAAGTTTATGAAGATAATTTATAAAAGTAAGACACTTTTGTTAATGGAAATTACATTTTAAAATCAGGAACTCCAAATCTCATATTAATTTAAACTTCTTGCGTAGTTAAGAACTTTTATGTTCTTCATCTTTCAAAGTTAAAAGATATGAGCTAGGTCTTTTAAAATTTTTAATATTAAGAACACTGTTTCTACTTTACTCAGTAATTCTTTAAAAAAATAATCATAATTAAAAGAGTGGTTAAAAAAACGGATTAAAAAATTATTTAAGAAGATAATGTCCCTAGAGAACGCATCAATCATCAACCATTATTATATGACTTAAGTTAAAAGATAAAGAAATATAAATTTAAAAATGAGTTGACGAATTGACGCGCTTTAGGGAGTGGAGCCGGTGGCGATAGTCAAGTTTACCCCGAGCAAAATGAATCCTCACGGGGAGTTTGCGGATGAGTTTTATTACCCGCCAGACATGAGGCAACGCATGGCGGAGGAGAGAAGGAAAGCGAATCGATTTGACGATTACGACGAAGGCTTTTACGATAAATTAGGTGCCATCGGCAATCCCGAGGAAGGTTCGTACAACTGCACTAGTTGCTTTGTTTGTGTAATTAAAACTCGCATGCGGGCTGCGCGAGTGCGAGATGGGATTCGTTCAAAGTAATTACATTTGTCAAACTCTCTGTACCTTCGTTTCACCTACTCTCCAACTCGTTACTTGCAAACGGAAAATTTCTAAGATTAATAATTTTAACGAAGCACAACATTCATCAGAGTTGAAATTAATTTGAATCTATAATTGCAGCTATTATTCTTGTAAAGCGGCAGTTTGTTACTTCATACCGGGGCTGCTGAGAGTTAAAAGTATTCAATCAAATGCCCTTTGCTTTAAATTGAACGGTTTTCACTGAAATCTACAAACTAATAGTCAATCAAAGCCTGACTGTTCGTTGCATTGTTGGTAATTTTATTGCACTAAATTGGAAATCGATAAAATTGTAATAACTGTATTTTTATGCCTATGGAATGGCATTTTGTGCTTCGATTAAGCAAGCTTTTTATTACGCAAAGTATAAAAATAATCAATATAAAAAAAATGTGTTTCGCCAATAATAAAGAATCTCTTTTAATTTCCGTACAGTTTATCGTCGAGGCTCTCGATCCCTAAGCAAGAAATCAATAGATCTACCTCCTCCTTCCTATCCGAAAGAGAATTACCCGCTTCCCCGCGAGTACGTCGAAGCTCTTCGTGGTTTCTTGGAGAGCGAGTCGGGTCTCTACCAAGACTCTGACAACGAAGATCTGGAATTCCTTCCGAACGACAAGAAACCCTTGACACTTGAGGATGCGGTGGAAGATTATGAGAAAACTTTCTCGAGGAAATACAAGTATCCGAAAGAGCTCGATACCGTGGACTTCCTCGACCAGTCAGACGACTCGGACGAGGAGGACGAGGTCGAAGATGACTACGAAGAAGTGAGAGAGAGGGAAAGTGACGGTTTCGGCAATGCCAGTCCTATTCCACAACCCATAATTGATTCACTTGCGCAGCAAACTGGCATGTACACCGAAGGAGGCACCATTGTGCCCCTGAGACGGGATCCCATCACACCCGGTGAGTAAGAATTATATCTTGCTAGAGTGATTGATGAAGCTGAACAATTATTTCGCATTTTATATTTAAAACTAAGTTTCGTTTAAAGAATTACTCTTATATCATATTACTTAATTATTTTGATTTTTAAATTTTGTACTATTTGAAATTTTATTACTGAATGCTGTAAATTTTATTGGGCAATTAAAATAAGTCAATTCAAAACATTATTTTTGTTCAAAAAATATTGCTTTTAAAGAGGTATTAAAGAATAATTTATTCTACATAATTTTTCTTCGATGATTGGCGTCATCGAGAATCTGTTAAACTATGACGTCAAAGTGCTACGTTGGCTCAATTCGCTTTACTGTATTATTGTGACGTCAAGGTTCTACAGATTGCAAAGAAGACACGTGATGTCTCAACGTTTATTCAAATGGACCTTAGTAACAAAGTTATGATTTTTTTTTTTAAATTCTAGGGGAAATTGGTGTTTGCAAAATTAAAATATCTCGGTAACTAAAAATTTTAGTCTATCGAACAAAAAGTTAAACGAAAGTATGCAGCAAGAGCTTCAATTTATGAGTAGTTAGATTAAAAAATATTTATTTATTCCAAAGTTTTGCACAGTTAAACTAATACTAAAAATTAACTTATATTTTTAAAGCGTTCTAGTTGATTTTTGTGGAGATTTTAAAGACATTATTTAAAGTAGCACAACTTTGGAATGAATGAATATTTTTTAATTGTCTTTTAAATTTTTGTTCGACAGACTAAACTTTTTAGTTTCGGAGATATTTTAATTTTTATAAACACCAGTTTCCCTATAGAATTTTGTAAAAAAAAGTACATAACTTTGTTACTAAGGCCCATTTGAATAAACGCTGAGACACGTATCTTCTGCTTTTGGCTAAGGAATATGACTTCCTGCAATTTCACCAAGATCCATGATCCGGTAGATTGATACTCCCCTTGTTAGTTTATCTTTCAATGAATTCAGTCGTATTTTAATATCTCAATGGAATGCAGCTATCAATTGAAATAAAACGTAAATTATTTCACTGTGTCAGTTTATTACAAAAGATTATAAGCGCTTGGCGAATGAATAGGTTCAATTTAATAAATATTTATTTGCAAAAAAGATTTGAAATGAATATGAAAGAAAATATATTTGTAAAGTACAATGGCGTGGAACTCAATTATTTATTTTAGTCAATGAATGATTAAAACACTGCAAATAAATAAACGTGAGCTTTTTTAGCAACAAAATATTTATTTTAAAAATATCTTTCAAATTATCCAGAACAATATGACGATCTAGATGACGATTTGGTCAGCATGTTGTGGAGACGAGAAATGGCAGGTTTTAAACGAAGAGAACGTTTAGATGTAAAGAAACCTGGACCTCCATTTTCAACTAATAATTATGCATTTAGAACTGAATCATCACCGTGTAAGTTTTAAGAATAATATTCTCGAAATTGATTTTATTGCGCAATATTTCCTTTTATTAAACAGTGATTTTTTTGTAGCTTCAAATATCGACAGCGAGGATGAAACGCAAGAAGTGAGTGCGCTTTTATAAACTTTGATCTATTTTTAGATTTACATTATTACTAGAAATACTCATTTTATTTATAACTTGTATTATGCTGTTCTAGAACGAAGTAGTATATTTACCTCAGCAGGTGAAAAAGGAAATATCAAATTCTAAATTAAGTAGTTTTCCAAAAACGTACGAAAACGTTGATTTAGATCACGTCTACATTCAATTTAACAAAGAATTTCATTCATGGCCCGAAGGTGAAAGTGTAGTAAATATGGTTAGTATATTCAACAACTTTTCTAAATTTATGACTTTTCTTTCCTTAAACATTATACATATTTTTATAAAAGATAAAAATTTGAATTTTTATTTAAATAAAAGTCAAGTCTCGTATCACGTTTTCGAGCACGTGCAGAAATATCTTTGCTTACGGTATGAAAAGACATTCTTTGAAGGTGAAAATTTGAACGCGCAGTGTCAGTATGCATTACCTCCAGGAACAATAAGAGAAAATTTAATACAGTTGGTCCCAGAAGAGACTATAGACCGACGAAAATGTAGAGTCGAGCAAGTACTAGCAAAAGCATGAATGTTATTTGAAATAAAAAAAAAAAATAGAAATGTAATTATTGACGAATAGATTTTAGTTTCAAAAAATTCCTTTTAAAAATATGAGAAAATTTAATTACGCTAAATAATGAGTTCCGTTTTATAGGTGGGATCGTTAATAGGACTTCAACCAGGTGAATTAAAGGAAATACGCGTGGGTCGTGCAGAAGTAACCTTTAAAGTCCCACAAAATAGTAAAAATTATAATGCTACTGATATCGTTAATAAAATTGGTAACTATCTAAACAGTTTTTTATTCTTTTATACTGAAACAAGATGCTATTAAGAATTTTATTTTCAAATAGATGAAATACGTGGTGAATTGCACAAACAACTTGATACCGAAGTCATTCGAGCAGGAATCGGCGACAAGGTAAAAGATTTCAAATAAATAATTAAACTTTTTATGAATTAAAGCAACAAAAGCTGATTTTTTTTATCGCGAACCTAACTTTAAAGATTTTATAATAATATTGTATAATGCCACCTCTAAAAAGTTTATATCATCTTATGGTATAAAAGAAAGTTATATTAACTGTAGTTACGAGTAAGGGCAGCATGATTAACTTAGAATTCCTAAAAAATCCTAAAATTCTAAAAAAAAAAAGGGATTCTTAAAGTCTTTACAATTAAAACGTTTAATTTTATAAATTTTCAACATAAACTCTTAGTATATTCTTCAGATTATTTAATAGTTATAAATATAAATATATTAGTTGGAAAATGTTACCTTAAAGCTGTATGCATGAAACTTGTTAGACAAAATTACCGGCAATCCTGGAAGTGTCAAACAAGGAAGAGATGAGCTTGGGCCTCTTCGGGATAATGGTAGCGGCGGGCATAGCAGCGGTCAGCGCGGCAGCCATCGTTATCCTGATAATTGCTCGACAGCACGCCAAGTCCCGGGCGAAGCTTGCGGGTCTTCGCACACCGGATCCCGAGGCCTCCAAGGACTATCAGGAGTTGTGCCGAGCTCGCATGCAAGCCAAGCAATCGGACAAGCTGTCCGAGTCTCCAAAGGCCTTCGACTTCGGCAGGCTGATCGAGACGGGAAAGAGTGAATCCAATAGGTCAAGCACTTCGTCCTGGAGCGAGGAGCCACAGGTTACCAATATGGATATATCCACTGGCCACGTTGTTTTGGTAATATAACGCTAATTTTTTTTATAGCTTCCGATGGCAAGAAAGAAAACGATTATTTTTTATTTATTTTCGTAAATGTTGTTCTTTAGTCGTACATGGAGGAGCACTTGAAAAATCAAGATAAGCTTGACGAAGAGTGGGCAGCACTGTGCGCGTACGAAGCTGAACCCTGTTCAACTGCCATCGCTGAAGCTGAGGGGAATTCTGAATGTAACAGATCAGGTGCTGCACTTCCCTATGACCATTCCAGAGTGATTCTTAATGATTTGGCCAATCTCAACAATTCGGACTATATTAATGCTTCGACCATCGTAAGTCTTATTCATCTTATTCTTCTTGTGCTCCTGTAAATATGCTATACGTATAAATATAATTAAAATTTTAAATATCAATTTTCATTACTGATATTTAAGAACAGACTTTTTAATTTTTTTTGAAAATCTGGCATTTAAGATTAAAATTTAGCAGGATTAAAATTTATTTTTAACTAAATTAAGTTTAAAAAATTATGTGAGACTGATTGACTATTTTGTGGATGCCGCATTGCGATTTCAGAAGTCGGTAAGTCTGTAAATATTTTAAAAAGCATGCGGACATCAAAGTGTTGCTTGCAGAAAACAGACTTATACATCACAAAAGATTCTTACTGCAAACATAGCTGAGTTGCACTTTATAATTTAGAGTGTTTATTTTTTAGCTTTGTTACAGATTTAATACCAATGTTGACAATTCATTCTAGAAATGCCAGAATTAGCATGTACTTTTATAAAACTTTATTTGCATTGCTTAGTCGTGTTTCAGTTAAAAAATACAATAGAAAGCTTAATACGACAAAAACAGTATTATAACAGCCCAACTGAGAATTACAATTAATTTCTCTTTTTAAAATGTGTTCATTTATAGATTTAGTTTTAATTAGTAATGATAACATTTTTTACGTTTCTAAGAAGAAACGGAATGCAAAGTCGCGGTGGTAATATTAAAAACTCCGAATATGCGGTGTCTGACTAAATACGTCTTGTATTACTTAGGTGACTCTCTTAGCTTTATTTTGTGAAAGCCCTCCTTTTTGATCCTAACTTCTGAAGAACAAAAGGTTTTTCATAATCCCTTTGGCGCCGAGCTACTTAGTCTCGAAAAGCATAAGAGAGGAGAAAAAAGGAGAGGTATAAGCGTAGATTGAAGATGTAAAATAAAAGTAAAATGAGGGTGGGTATGTGCAGACCGACCACGATCCGCGCAATCCGGCTTACATAGCGACGCAGGGCCCGCTGCCGCAGACGGCTGCGGACTTCTGGCAGCTGGTCTGGGAGCAAGGCAGCGTGGTGATCGTAATGCTGACGCGGCTGACCGAGGAGGGCCAGGCCATGTGCCACCGCTACTGGCCGGACGAGGGCTCCGAGCTCTACCACATCTACGAGGTCCACCTCGTCTCGGAGCACATCTGGTGCGATGATTACCTCGTGCGCTCGTTCTACCTCAAGAATCTGCGCACCGGAGAGACCCGCACCGTCACCCAATTCCACTTCCTCTCCTGGCCGCAGAACGGCGTGCCGCAGTCCAGCAAGGCTCTGCTCGAGTTCCGCCGCAAGGTCAACAAATCTTACCGCGGTAGATCTTGCCCGATTATCGTGCATTGCAGGTGAGTTTCCTTAATTCTGAAAAATAAATTTTTTCAGAGTTAGTATACATATGTGGAATAGCAATTAATAATGTCGGGCTTTAATTTGCGCAGTGACGGAGCAGGGCGCACAGGTACTTACTGCTTGATCGACATGGTGCTGAACCGCATGTCCAAGGGAACAAAGGAGATCGACATCGCAGCGACCCTCGAGCACATCCGAGACCAACGTGCCGGCATGGTCGCCACCAAGCAGCAGTTCGAGTTCGTCCTCATGGCCGTTGCCGAGGAAGTCCATGCTATCCTAAAATCCTTACCCATTATCGCTGAGAAGTCAGCTGACAAAACCGATGATCCCTCCTCGTCCTCGACAGCGGCCAGCAAGCCCGATAAATAATAATAATAATAATAACCAGGCAACAAATATCTATGTCATTATAAACAAGATGAAAAACGACTTTTAAACCTATGGAAATTCTTTACTACAATATCAATTGCTTTATCGAGACTTTGTCGTGGTTCGTGGTGGTTTTACCTCGCTCGAATAGTCCAACCTCCGAAACACTTTTCTAAGGACTACTAGGTTGATTGCTTTTTTACTTCTTTTTCATTATTATTACGGTGTATACAGCTTTGTTTAATTTTTGGTATCTTGCTCATGAGGAATCGTACACTCAGGTTAAATAAATTATCTGTCGAAAATTTCGGTCAAAAGGATTCGAAAAAGAAAAGGCAGATATAGTTTTGATTATCTTGCATGTAATTTCAATGGATTTTGTTTTAGTCAGACCATCTGTATCTGTATCGGCCTATGGAAAGAGTGACTAGAAAAGAATAAGAGGCTCGTATTTTTTAGAATGACAATTATTTGTACAAACTTTTTGTTTTTTAATTTTTGTTTAAGTAAGAGAACAGTAGACTCGTATCGCGCGACTTTTATTGCGCTGGATTTAAAAACTAAAAATCAAATAGTCGCTTGATCGGTGATCTTAAAAGCGTATCGATTAGACTATATAACCCTCAGCAACGGGTCATGATCGAGCTGCACAATTTCTAGGCTGAATGTTATGTACTACTCGGTGCAATTATTAAAAATATAAGGACTCGATTATACAGTTTCCTCATACATTTTTTTGTTCGAGGGAGGACTACATTATATATTATAAACTTAAATGTATCATGTACTACTATATGAAAGTATACTAAAATCATTGATAAATATTTTAATATATGGTGTATAACAATGTAAAAGGTATATGGTATGACAATGTGTCCATGCATTAATGTATATATCCTACAAGCAAGGACTGTGACTCAAATTATCGCAAATTTTATTTTTCATTCACTATTGTTTGCAGTGAAAAATTAATTACTCTTTGAACCACAATAGTAATAATCTTGCTTTCAATTATACCAGCATAAAAAAACTGATAGTCCGAAACAAAATTATAATTATCAATATTTTGCGATAGTCTTCTTCACGGTTCTTGATTCAAATAAAAATTATAGACTAAAATGTCTGACTGATATAATTCACTTACGGATGAGTAGAGAAGGATAAAGAACGATAAACAAGCAAAAGACTTAATTACTTAAATCAGGTTATTTTATGCAAAACGCTAAAATGTTGCCAGCCTTGTGGCACCAACCTTCCACATGGTTGGCTTGCTTTTCATATAAAGGTATTTTATGGATTATTGTGCAGTACGATCAATCATGACTGATACTAATTTATTTATAATTCGTTATTCAAATTTTAAGAATTTTCTCCAAAAACTGCACTAAAATACTTTTTCACTGCATGAACATGAGCAAAGTTGTTGAATGATTGTGAAAGCTATTGAAAATTTTGGCACAACTTAAAAACTTTTTTTTTATCAGGGAGGCTTACCATAATTGTCCAATTCCAATGTAGCTAACATTAAGAAGTAATTTATTCTTTTTTTAACAATTTTGTGATAAAAGTTTTGACGAAATGCAAATTTTAATTAATGATCTTTGGTTAGTGATTTTAAATGTTAATCTTGATGACTCATGCAAGAAAAACTTGACTTAAATAATAAGTTTGCTTATAGCCTCTTTTAACATCGACTTGCTAAATAGATTCTATATTTTTGTGTAAACCAGAAATAATGTATCTATATAAGAAGAAAACTATATGCTATGTTACTGGAGAGTATAATATATGTTGTAAAAGAATAAATCTCAATCTATGTTCAAAATTGTAGTGTTTTAATATAAAATAATAATACTTTTATCAGTAGAAAAATATTCCCATATATTACAAGTTTTACAAATATCTTACATACCGCTTATTTTATAAGCCATGTATTAATATATCAATTCCTTATGTACAGTGTGCATCGTACTACTAATATCTAATCTTTTAAGGCACTATATAAAGTATGGCTATCAATATTCATTCTTTCTGTACATGTAATAAAACTATTAAAATATCTAATTGTCTCCAAATGAAGATGAATCAAGAGAATCGTCAAAAACAGGATTCCAGAAACCTAAAAAATAAAATATTTAATACTATTGTAAAAAGTAAAAGAGAAATTCTGTATAGCCTCAAACATACTTTCTGGCGTTAGAATGTCAGCTTTATATTTTCCTCTGTGTTTGGAACACTGATTTTGCCTTTTTTTCCTTTCCTTTTCAGGTAAGTGACCATACCACTGAAAATTTCGTTTTAATTTTAATTAATTATCATATCATTATTCAACTTTTATTTCTATATTAGATTTTTATGATTAAAAATTCTTACTTTTTCACAGTCCCTACAATCCCATCCTGGTAACTGAGCTTTTTCCTCCTTCCTTCTTACTGTTTCTTTATAAGCAAAATCTGGACTTTTTTCTTTTTTGTCAGGTATCCTAAAATAATATAAGCATTGAAGCTAAATAAAATGGCAAACATTTTTATAACAGTCAAATAATAAAAATAATGTGCTTACTCATCGAAACTGTCGAGTAATGCCCTTTTAGCAGGAGGACTATCACTTTTTGTTTCATTTTCAAATTGTGTTATATCAGTATCATAATCAAGATCATTTTTATTTGTGCCCAACTCAGCTGGTGAAAAATAAGTCTCATCAAAAGTTTGATGATTGTATGATTTTCTTTTTTTATTTGAATTCGTAGTTTCAGGCTTTGTTTTATTTGAAGTTTTCTCAAACTCGCATTTTTCTTCTTTATTACAAGATTTATTTTGACATTTAAGTTTCGGTATTTGTTTAACATTCGTTTTACTTGGAACTTTGATTTTATTAGATTCAAATATTTTATTCAAACTAAACTTATTTCTTAGTTTTGATGTTTCACTTTGAGCTGGGCTTGTTTCAATTAATTCATCATCTTTTGAAGAAATATTTTGCAGTTCTTGATTTGTCTTGTTCATTTGATTTTTTGTGTTATTAATAATGTTTAATGATTTATCAGATTTATTTTTACTTTTAATTTCATCATTTTTTTTTTTATTCTCATTTAAATTTTGACCATCAAATTTACTTGTATAAAAAGTTTCATTCCATGTAGCATTCGTTTCAGTACCTGTAGTATTTTTATCACAAATACTTTCATTGCAGTCAATTTTACTAAGATCTATCACTGGTGTAATTTTTTTTAGGGTCAAAGTTGTTTGTCTGAGTCTTTTACCTTGTTCTGTAAATTCAGGTTTACCAAAACTAGTTTTTGAAACACTTAAAATATTCAAATTTGTGTTAGTTTCTTGAGCACTTAAAGTGACTGATAAAGGAATATTTTCTATAGTCTTCAGAGGTTCTTTTCTTGGCGTCTTAGAGCATTCTTTATCTGATTCAAAGTCAATATCGATAATGTTTTTTTCAAGTGGACAAACATCTTTTATTGAATTAAGCTTGCTGTCGTTGCTTGAAGTAGTAGAATAAGAATTATTTGATAGCGACAAATTACCTTTCTTTATACTTAATTTATTACGTTTACTTATAATTGGACTACATTGAACTTTTAATGGAGTACTTGTCACTGAAGTTGGTGGAGATATATTTTTAACTGTTTTTACTTCAAAACATTCATCTTCAATATCAGAATTAAAATCTGATGAAAATATTGGCACTAAATCATTAATATTTTCTTTATTATTACATATGAAATCTTCATTGCTACTTTTATTCTCTAGTTTTTTTATATTTTTTAATGTGTTTGTAACAAATTTATGATTACTACTACTTTCTCGAATTTTGGAAGTTTGTATATCTGTATATAATCTGCAAAATAAATTAAATTATAAAAATGTTACAGTTGGTTAGCATTTTTCATTTATTTATAATAATTATGATTTATTTACAATAATTTGAAAATTATTAATTAATTGCAATATATTTATTTACCTTTCTAATGGATTGATTTCTTGTATGTCAATAGTTTTCTTGAGTTTTTCATTGGTTATAGATAATTCAATGTTTTCTGTTAATACTTCTGTAAAATTAAATAAATATTATATTAAGCTAAATGCAACCAAGTTGTTCTTGAAAAATATCTATTTAAAAAGTTTAATCTATTTATGATATTGTTAAAAAAATTTAGTGAAATAAAAATCAAATTTAATTTCTTCATCGATAAAAGATAATTAGTTAAAAACTCCATTATCATGCACGTAGCAGAAGTAAGAATTTTAATAAAAAATTATTTTAATAACCAAATATGTTTAACTGCCAATTAAGAAAAGAATTAAACTAGTTGAATAACTATCTAGTCAACACAAAGAGAACCAATTATTTACTTACTCTGGTGTTCACGGAGAACGTTTTGTAAAGATTGAAAGAAATTTTCCAATGATACTTTAGCTTTTTCATGTTTTTGTAAGTATTTTTCTTTTAAATCTTCTTTCAATTCCAATGCAAATTGGAGGTTAGGTTCAAACGGGATTGGGTGCCAATCCATGATTGATTCTCTTTTTATAACTCCATTTTTTAACAAAAGTGGTACTTTTATTGCTTACATGATAATTAACAGTGTCAAAATACAAAAATATTGGCTCTTGTTCACACAAAAGTCAAACAATATTTTAATATAATTGTTTTAATTGTCCAATTGTCCAACAACCTTTTTCCTGCTCGTAGACGCAGGCGCAGAATATATAGTAAAACTGTTTTCTTTTCTGATTTTGATCACGTGATTCTTTACCAACTATATCATTGGTTGTAAATTGTAACAAATAGTTGTCGGACAGTGTTGCCACGATAGAAGTAGAATCTTTGCTTTGCTTATCGACTATCGAGGCAGATTCCTTTGCATGCACTTTCCTTATTTTCATTCAAATTGTTGTCAACAGTGATGCACGTGTTTTCGTTCCCTAACCTCTACATTTAGCACTGACCTTTTGTTTCAATCTGAAAATTCATTAAAAATTAGAAATTATTGGAATTAAAAAAAGAATTAAATGAAAAATATTAATTTGTTATTAAAATTAATATTCTGGCAGGTATATATTATTTCGTCCTCTCGTGTAATTAACAAATTAAGTCGTTTTAATAAATTTAATTTTTATAAATATTCAAAGAAAATTTTAAATAAAAATTTTAGTTTAATTTTAATATTAATGATGCAAAAAAATGTTTAAAATAACTTATTTGAATAAAAACATAACCTAGAAGTGAACCTGTTGCTAAAAGTTCTCAAAATTTTAACTATAATTTTTATTCATTCATTTAAAGATTGAAAAACTACTTTTAATGCAATATTGTAATGTTTTATACTAAAAAAATCTAGTTTAAAAACATTTTTGTATATTTCAGTCTAGTTCTTTATTAACATTAATATCTTATGATATTTACATTACATCTCATAAATACATTTACAGCTGTATTGCCGTAAGTAGAACTTATAGAACATAGTAAATAAATACGCAAAGTGCTCGATATAATTCGTTTTAGTACAAATTAGCTAATTGCACTATAAACAATAAACTTACAATGCATGGTCATGCCACATTTATCAATTTTGCTCTTAAATAGCAAAATTGATAAATGCTATTTTTATCACTTAATTAAATATTTAAAATTATCAAATTTATTTGATCCTTTAAGTTTGCTCCAATAAATTCAGCAAAACTAGAAATATTAAAAAGTTTGTTGATGAAATAATTTCATAAATATTATGAATTTATTCTACCATCAAAAGAGACTAAATATGGCATTAGATAAATAAATACCTAAGATCATTATTCGAAAATAGTTACTTCAAAATTTTATAAGTCACTTTTATACAATGGATCACATGTTGCACATTATATACAAAAAAAATAGTTTAGGAGCTATACGCAGATTGAGAGGACGTTGAGGGCAAGAAAACGTTATTCGGCAGGCTAGCGACCAGTTTACCTGGTGGTCGATTTGTGGTACCAAGGGTAGGATTATGCGGCTCCAAGCCGTAACGTGACATTAATGCAGAAAGCGCTGTCCTTACACCAATCGTTGCGAGTTGAGACCATCTTCCAGAACTAACTGCGTCATCACCTGCATACACAGCATGCGCATCGAAGTTACTTTTCTGACTTGTACTTGCAGCTGGAAAAGGTGCATCTATCCAATTATTACCTTATAATTGTTTTTATTAAAGCTACTTGTTACTAACCTAGCATTGGTGGGTTCAATACAGGTTGATGAGGATCCAGTAGCCCAGTTTGTCTTGTGTTAGTAGCCAAACGGAGTTCAGCTTGCAATTCTGCTAGCAGTTGTGCAGCTTTTGGATCAGTCTAGTATATTATAATAAAACATTAGACTTTCAATTATACACACTGAAAGTTTTTTGCCTAAAAATCCATGTAATTTTATAAAAAAATTATTAAGCAAGTATAAAATATAATTTCAAATTGTTTTCAAGTTTTAAGAACTTTTGTTAAAAAATGTTTAAGGTTAGTTAAAAAACCATTAGTAAATATGCGTACTCATTTTTAATGAAATATTAAAAAATAGGCATTCTACAAAAATGTAATAACACTGATTTTAATAAAATTCATTATTTATAATATCTTTGTACCTCATTATCAGTTCTAAGAGACATAAGATCATCAACACTGATAGGTTTTCCTTGATTTAAAGCTCCGGTTAAATTGTTTAATTTTCGAGCAAGAGTGTCTTCATTAACATATTCTGGAAAATGGGTTCCTTCTCTTGGATTAGTTCTAAGCTTTATTAATGGAGGACTATAATTGTACCCATAAGGTGAAGATGTAAATGGTCCACCTTGACTAAACATCCCATCCTCACCCATGTGCCTTTCAGAACTATATCGTTGAGAGTTGAAGCCTGCTTCCATTTTCAGTCTCTTGGATGATCTGAAAAAAGTAGGTAATTATTAATATACATTAAAATTTTAAATAAACAAAAAATGATTTGCAATGATCAGGTTATTTAAATTTGATTTGTGGTTTAATATTATCTTATTTAAAACAATCACGCTTAAAATATTTCTTAATGTTTCCTGCTGATATTGAATGAAACATTTTTTAAAATATAATAAGTAATTATTTTTTTTTGTTATCTTATTTTATATCTTTCTGAAGCAAACAAAAAATCTTTTTTAATTTAACTGAAATTTTATTATTTTCAAATTTTTATTGATATGCTCAATTTTGATATTAGATTTAAATATGATTGGAGACACACAGGGAACCACAGTCATATGATCACGCATGAACAATCCAATGAGTAACACAATACGATGAATGATTTTAAGTAAGAAAAAGCATGTTATTTTTTTAGTAGGAAGAGCTAGCATGAAGGGATGTATATATATATATATATATATAAAATCCATTATGAACACTCCTTGTTACGTGAATTTATAATTGATAGTGGGAAAATTGCATTACCTACATAAGTACTCTTAAAATTGCTATAAAATTTGTTCCTGTCACAATTGGCCATAATATTTTACTTCCTGAAACACAATTTTTTTTTACTACGTTAGTCGTATATTTTGATTTTATTGATTTTCGATTATCTGTAGCATTTATTAACGATTTAAAATTCCACATGAATGCTTTAAAAAACAAAAATAAATACAAAATATGCACAACTTAATTAAAATGGAAATATACGATTTTGCTAAATACATATAAATCGTAAAGAAACATTGGAAAATGATGAAAAATAGAATATTAAATAGGATGTATTTTACTTAATTTATAAAACCACCTTCAAAGTTTTAGTTTTTCGCATATAATCGGCTTATTTATTTTATTTTTACGCGATTCACTTTACATTTTTCATCATTTTTTGTAAATTTTTAAAAGAAAACAAACCAAAAAGAAAATTGAAACAAAATGATTATTTATTAATAAATAAAAAATAAAAATTATACATAATAATGGTGAAACTAAATTATTTAATCGCAAATATGACTCAAAAAATTTCACAGCATTAATGTGGAATCACATAATCGTAAATAGTGTTTTGTATATTTTTAAATTTTCTTCGAAAGATATTCATTTAGGCGCATGTCAATAAATAAAAATCTATCTTTCTTACAGATGTATTAGCTTTTTTCATTTTCAGAGGTTCCCAGTGTGTACTCACTGATGTTTTTAACTAATATTTCTCCGAGAATGTATTCTTAATATTTTTTGCAACAAAGCTGCGAAAAACTAATGACATAACTTCTTGCTTAAATATTAGAAATATATTTTGTAATGAAAAAAAATTCATTTGAGGCAGCCATTCTTTATAATACAGTTCATTATTATTATCACTATATAATCTTAAATAATAACATATGTATATTTCGGAGCGATTCTTGAATTTCGTTTAATAAAAAATTTATTTTATAGTAAAAGATCTTTTCAGTTTATATATATATGCAGTTTATATATATATGCAGTTCAAGTTTTAAACGAAATTCAAAGAATTATTTCATATACAAAAATAACTAGTCGAAAAAACTATATAAGCGGGAAATGTAAGATCTAAACCATAAAAAACAAACAATCGTAGCGATTATGGTTAACATAAACAATTTAAATCATCGACGCTTTTTGGACTCTTGTATATATGTTTAAAAATCTTCTTTATTTCCATACTGCGATTGACTTTCTCGTAGAATATGTTGTGACGGGACAGCTATGACTCCTTTAAATCAATACTTTATTTACAAATAAGCTTTTCCTTACAAACTCCTGTCAACCTGTACCTTGGTATTAATACATTATTTTTATATCTTCGGCTATTCAATCATAGAATCTTTGTGGTTCACATATTATTGAACGAAAATAAAATTTTTAAAATTTAATTACATCGAAAATCATTGAAATATTCGACATTTATACGATATATGATATTTTTTCCTTTAAAAAAAGGATTGAATATAATTTTTTTACAGCTTTATACATTTAAAAATGTATTCGATACACTTTTAATATGCTTACTCAGAGAAATAAATTGTTTTTAAAATAAACAACGGTAAAGTGACTTTAATGAATATAAAAACAAATTTTGTCCTTTCGTCACGTTTGTACGTGAAAAATAGTCTTCAATGTCCTGCTGGAATTTCGACTGTTCAATCAGCCGTCTACTATTACTCACCCCCCAACATCGGCAAGCTCCTCAATAGCTCTTTGCATGCCAGCTCTATTTGGTACTGCTAGAAGAGGAATTCTTCCTTGTGCACTTTCTTGTTCTCGTAATTGACGTCTTCTTTTTTTACTCCACAATTCATGACAATCTTGCCAAGTTGGTAGCTGAGGCGACGGCATTCTGTAATAAAAAGATAAATTATTAATTTTTAAATTAAAATAAAAAAGTTTTTTAATATTAAAAGAAACAAAAAATTAAAGGAAATTAAATTCTTTAAAAAAAGCTTCAGTTAACGTACTGTTCGGGCTGAACGTTTTTCAACCAAGGACTTTTTAATGCGTCAGCAGCTGTAATGCGCTTTTCTGGATCAAGTACCAACATTCTATCTAATAAGTCAAGAGCAGTTGGAGGCATAAATGAAAAGTCTTCACGAAGACGACGTCTACAAATTTTCTTCGCTTTTAATGTGCGCCACAGAGGTAATTCAGTCACAGATGGCCACACTGCCGGTGTTGGTGTGCCGCAAACTTTAGATATCATATCTAATTGCATCATTTCCACGTTGGCCTGTGAAAATATTTTTAATTTAATTTTCCTGTTTTTAAAATAAGAAAAAGAACTAATGAAATTTATAAATACTTGAAACAAGGGTTTTTTAGAAAACAATTCTCCTAAAATACATCCACAACTCCACACATCAATAGCAGGTCCGTAACGTTCTTCTCCTAGGAGCAATTCTGGTGGTCGGTACCACAACGTAATAACTTTGTTGGTATATGGGCGTTCTCTGTCTTCGGCATTATAAAATCTAGCCAAACCAAAATCAGCCAGCTTAACTTCACCCCTAATACAAAAAGAAACGTTTAAAATTTGTAATTTATTAAAAAGTTAAGTAAGTGAAAATATTTTATTTATTTAGGCTGTATAATTTAACAAGAGATTAATTTGTTCTAAACTTACTTATTGTTCATCAGAATATTAGAACACTTTATGTCACGGTGCAAAAAGTTTTTGCTATGACAGTAGTTTAAACCTTCTAAAAGTTGCTTCATGATACTGGCGTTGTTCATTTCATTGAAATCAACCATTCCAGATTCTAATAAGCCCATCAAATCATGATCCATATATTCGAAGACCAAGTAAAATGATCCTTTATCCTGGAAAAATAAATAATTTATTTATAAAATAACAAGTCAAACTTTTATTCTATATTTTAATCTTTTTTTATACATTAAAACCATTAAAAGCATAAATAGTATAAAATCTTACTTTTCGAAAGTCAAGAGCATCTTGTTTGTCCGTGACAATTTCCCTCAAATTTACAATGTTTTTATGATTAAGTTGACGTAATATTTTGATTTCTCGTACAGCAGTGATAGGGAATCCGTCTTTTTCATTCTCTAATCGAACCTTCTTTAACGCAACAATTACCCCCGCTGTCTTGTCTTGTGCTTTATACACTTGACCATAAGTACCTTCACCAATTTGGTCAATAACTTCGAACACGTCAACGCATCTTTCGCCCCAATCTTTGCCGCCTGAAGCTAACATTGGTATGTTATTACTTCGCGAGCCTTTTCTCCTTAATATTTTCGGCCTCTTAAGCTTTGGTTTTGGAGCTATTCTTTCTATTCTACTTCTTGGTGGAGTGGCTGTCGTATCATCCTCTCCACTGAGATCTTCTGAACCAGGAACAACTAAAACATAAATATTATTTTATTGAATTCTGGAATATTAATCAATTTTGATAATCAATTATTTTTTGAATTTCCACTAACCAGGTGGCATTGGCAAATCTTTAATGCTTTTTCTTAGAGATGTTACTTTAGGAGGAATGGGTGTCGCGATAATCGCAGGTGTAGCGGGTAACACTTTAGGAGGTGCTTTGGGAGTTGTGACTGCAGGTGCCGGACTAGGAGAGCGGCTTGGAGGTGAGTCTATGCTTTCAAGATCGTTTTGATTAATACCAGGTGGCAACGGCAATTTTGAAAGGCTTTTTGTTTTAAAAGATACAAGCGGAGGCTTAGGCGGATCAACAGATTTAACTGGTACAAGATTATTAGGTGTACTGAATTTAGCTATAGCCGTAGATACAGGAAAGGCAGGAGTAGATGAGGGAGGTGGAACGGAGGCGGCAGTGTGTGGATGTACGACTGCGGGTGTTGAAGAGGCAAATGAAGGCGGAGCTGGTACAGGTAGAGGCACTAGGACAGGCCCTTGAGATAGACCTGATGAAACCGGTTTGATTTCAGGATGATGGGTGTGATGGTGTTGCTGCGGCAATAACTGTTGATGCTGCGCGTGTATTGATTGTTGCTGTTGCGACTGCACATGTTGTATTTGTTGTATTCCCGTTGGTAAAGATTGCACACCTGTTATGGTAATTATTTAGTAACTATCAAAATTAATTTAAATTATCATAACTAAGAAACATTTTGATTTAATTTTTCGTCAATATTCAAATAAAAAAGAAGGTAAATGAAACAAAGAATTAAAAATATAAAATTGATCCAACTCCAAAAGTAAAAAACAAAAAACAAAATTTGTCGGAGGTTTCAATTAGTTTGTAGTATAAAAAGTAAATAATTTTGTAATAAAATCTAAGGTTTTTTTTGTACTTAAAAGACTACGGTAAATTCTTTTTCTGTTTTCAGGAATACCCATAAACTATACGAATTTTTATTATAACTTATTTAAACTTGAAATAGCTAAAAATGAACATTTATACATTTGAAGTAACAAAAAGTGTAATTCTAATAGATTAAACTTGAAAGTTTAAAATAATTAAAACAGTATTTGTATAGATGTAAAAGGCTTACCTGTGACCAAAATTGTTGGATTATTACCGGCACTAACAGGTGCATCGTTACCCAGTGCCGGAGAATTATATACATGTACACTTTGAACAGGTACAGAAGCAGCCACATGCACTGCAGCAGCAGCAGAGATGGCATTTTCAGTCTTTTGTTGTTGCAATACAATCGTACTAGTCGGTGTCTGCGGCAAAGGTGGAGTTTTGCTATTCGACGAACCCTCGTCTGTTAGTGCAGAAGGCACTTGAAGGGTTGCCGTAGTAGTCGTTGTCGTAGAACTAACAGTAAAGACTGCTGAGACAGCAGCCGGAGCATTTGAACTCACGGCCACCGTCTGCGACATTGATATTGATGCCGCGGGAACAACAGGTACGAGTGTTGGTGGAATTTGAACTTGAGTTTGAGTCTGAGTCTACAAGAAATATTTTCATTAATAAACATAGATTAAAGAATATAACTCAGCTGTGATAAAGCTTACCATCGAAACTGCTGATGGAGCTGCAGTCATCGAAGGCACGGGGATGTCCAAGACATCCACCGTCAGATCCATAGTAGCGCAAGGTGTTGTTGCAGCAGTAGATGATTTGTCATTCATCCTATCGACGGTTGTCGTAGAAGATGAACCGTTACTGTTGTCCTTCTCATCAGAGCCCTCAATGATTTGTACCTCGTCTTGGCTAGCTTTTTCTTTCGCCGCCTGCAGTTTTTTAAACGCAAGTTCTCTCATGTTTCTGTCCTTCACAAGCTCAGCGAATAAACTGGTGTCGCTGATTTTTGCATGGACTTTGAGATTGCGTTCGTAAAGGCTTGTTGGCGATTTCCGGTTCGACCGATGTACCGGAGAAGGAATGCGAGAAATGCGAGGACTCTTTGAGCGATGCTTGCGAGAGGACTTGTGAGCTTTTCCAGGAGAATGCGATTTCTTAGGAGTACGACTTCGACGTCGAGAGCGCGAGCGAGACCGAGATTTTCGCCATCTGTGTGGACTGCGAGATCGAGATCTCGATAAATGACCTGTCACTCTGAAATTCCAAATTAAAAAGTTCTTTTTATTCTAGAAAGTACTCAAATTGGATAAAAGAGAGATTGAATAATGTCAAGCATCAGAACTAATAAAATAGTTTCACTAGCGATATAACTTTATTGTCTATTTTATAATAAATTTAATCTTTTGAGAGTCTTCGCAAACATATTAATAATTTTTTTATATTCAAATATATATAAGTATGAGTTCTTGATGAAGATATCTGATGTAACCAATTTTTCAACAGAAAATAGAATGCAAAATTAAAATAAGTTTTGGAAATTCAAATGAAAGTTTTTCAAAGGTGTTTTTCCTTTTAAAAATAATCGAAGCTAACAAACCTGGAACCAAGTGGACTTCTGGCAGATTTTCTCTTGTCCCTTCTATCTTTTTCGTGATGCCTGTGACGCCTGGCTGAGTCGTCCCTTCTTCGTCTCTTAGATGTAGGTGACCTTAACAGAAGATCGTCAGCCCGGCTCCTTCTATGGGAGCTGGGGCTGGGACTAAAATCTCTTCGACTGCGTATCGGGCTGGGACTGTGTCTACCGAGCCTGTGCATCGAAGAAGATGCGTGATTCGAGGGACTATAGTCCCTCCTTCTAGGAGGACTGTGTTCACGACGCCTGCTCGGCGGGCTCGGGCTGTGGGGCCTCCTGCGACTGCTACCCACGTGGTTCGGGCTCAAATGCGACTTGTGCCTTGAATCGGGGCTGTGGTGGCTCTTGGACTTGCTCTGATGATGGTTGTCTGGGGTAGTAGGCCTCGGTGGCAACAGCGGTGTATGCGGCGACTCGACGTGCCGGCCGCTTTGCTGCGGATGCAGGAGCTGATGCTGCGGAGGTGGCGTAAGGTGTCTCGGGGGCGATTCAAGATCCATGTCGCTGGGTGAACGTCGCTCCAGTGGCGTGGCTGGCGAGATCGGCGAGGTGCTGTCCTTCAGCGCCATCATCGGTGGCGAGGGACCCGGATGCTGTTGCCTCCAGGTGGCCAGAGCCTGCGAATGCAGGAGCTCGTTTCCTGTTACAATGACGTTAGGACTAAGACTTCTGGAGGCCCGTTTGGACTTTCGCTTCTTCTTTTTACCGATGCTGGAGCCGGGACTCAGACTGCCCCGATTCTTCTTTTTTTTATCACGTTTATGCTTCTTCTCCTTGCGGCGGCCGGAGCCGGATCGACGCGTCTCCTCCATCACGTAGTCGGGCATCAATGACTGGTCCGTGTGACTGCTGGGCGAGTAGTGCAACTTTTTGGAACCAGAGTGGCGCGAGGACTTGTGGTGCATTGAGGGCGGCGTCGGCGAGAGGCTGATGGGCGAGGTATCGACAAGCGCGCGAGAAGCTGTGACGCCGAGGTCCCCGCTCCCATAGTAACGACTCCGCTGCAAAAGAGATTCAGGCACTTCACCGTCGGTGTAGCTGTTGTTGCCACCGCGGCTATCCTCCGACTGGATCTCGCCAGCCTCGGGCTCGGATAGGTCCTCGCTACTAACGTCCGAATACTCGACTAGCGGCTTCTTGGCCAGGGACTGACTGGACTTTTCGTCACGGGAGCGCTTCTTCTTCTTTTTACTGGAGCTGCGACCGCTCTTGCCGTGGCGCCTGTGGCGCTTGCCACCCTCGGAACCCACGCTCGTGGCTACGGCCGCAGCTGCCGCGGCAACGGCGGCCTCGTACGCGTGGCTGGAGCGCGTGCCGGAGGCTAGGTCGGCATCGCCGCTGCCCCCGAGGCTGCTCGTGCTGTCCTTCCTGCGCGCCGGCTTGTAGCGTCCGTTGCGATCCGCCCGCTCGATATCACGACTGCTAGGCATGTCACCTACTGTAAAACAAGTGTGTCTCCATTAGATTCGCGTCGTGATCAAGCCTACTTTTCTTTTGCCTTCAAATGCTACTTTTTTATAACTATCACATATTTCTTTTGCCACTCAAGATCTCTAGCTTTCTTTTTATTTCGTTATCATTTTTACCATCAAATACTTATTTCTTTATTAATAAGACAATTTTAGTAATAATACCAAATAAATCTTCAAAAGATGTCTTAAACAACTCTAAATCAATTTATTTTCAGTCAGATTTTCATGACATCCTAAATTTTAAGGTCAAAATATTTTCAACCAATTAGATCAATGGTGCTTTTTAAAATTGTTCATTACTTCTAATTACATTTTAGATAATTTAAAGTCTCAATTTTCTTTCAGGATATTGTTAATTTTAATAAAAAAAAAAAAAAAAAAAAAATAAAAAAAAAAAAAAAAAAAAAAAAAAGGATATTGTTAATAAAGTACAAGAACAACATAATGTTGAACCAATTTTAGATTTTTTCTTTATTTATTACTAATAAATGGACTTATTAGTCCAACTGCAAAAAAATGTATAATGTATAATATAATATAGAGGTGTGAAGCACTAGTGTGTACCTCTGTACAGATGTGTATACATATACGTATATATATTTTTAGTTTAGCATTTGTGTGCTCTTTCTCAATTACTTGTGCATAGATAAATTCTTACTGGTAGTGAAATTCAATATACCACTTTTTTATAAATTGTATATTAAATTAGAAAGTAGGAATTTTGAAACATTATAGTATTATTTAAACAATATATAATATTAGACTTGTATACACAGAGAAAGACAATATATTACGTTTTGCAATACATTACAAGTCCATAAATTTAAGAATATAAATAAAAACAAAAATTATTAAAAGCTGTATTTTAAATTGAAAGGTAATATTCAGAATTAATAATAGAAGCTAAAGCAAAACAAAAAAGAAAAGTCATTTTGCAATATAAAGAAAGTACACAAAAGTGAGTTCCATTCAAAAATTCTGAATTTTCAAACATTTAAAAACGGTACTCTTTTTAATTACCTCTTATATTTTACAAACTTTTAAAAATACGTTGGCTTTAATAATCTATGAAATATGGTTAAAAAAATTCTAGAAAATATTAATTTTGAATTAATTTTATTGTATAAAAGCAAAAGTAAATAAAAACTGCAAACTTTTTCTCATTAATCAAGGATTACTATCAAGTTTAAAATAAAACGTTTTAGTCAATAAATACAATGATATTGAAGTATATAAATAAAAGAATTAATTAATTTAAAATTAAAAATTAATTTAAAAATTAATTTAAAAAATTAATTTAAAGACTCTGCATACATTTGATCATTTTTAAACTCTTGAATAAAATTATAATAGTTATTAACACTTGAAAATAAAATTATAAACCAAAAATTCATTAATATATTTACAGTTAAAGATTAGCATTACCAAAACATATATTTAATTAATATCAGAAAATAAATTGTTGAATATAAAATAGAATCTTTCTATCCATTAACATAAATATAAAATCCTAGCCTTTCCATGAACTTTAAAGATTCAAAACCTAGAGTCGAGTGAGAACAAGAGTATGGTGCAGCTTGTCGAAAGCTTTATTAGACTACTCTGTTTGCAAAGTTCATACAGAATATTTTCATTACTCCTTTCAAAGCTTTTTCGTAAAGAAAACCCAAAATGCACACTGGACTGATACTACCCTTACCTGCTGTCCCGCCTGGACCCCGTCTTCCTTACAATCGTTATGATAGGAGTAACATCGCCAGTACCGATGACGACAATAACAATAACAAAAACAAGAGTAGCGTCAAGGTACACTATTCGCGCTATACGCAGAGTGCATATATAAAAATTACATGCTCCTTTCGTTTCGTCAAGTCGAGTTCACGCACGTACTCACACCGACGTACAAAAACGCTTACGCACACAGAGGTATTCACGCGGCCGCGCTCCACGTATACACGGAGAAGCAGGTAAATTTTGTGCAGGAGATGGATCGAGAAAACACGGGTACAGCGTCAATCCCAAGAACGAATGGGCACTTTAAAGGTCTAATTCTCTCGGCAAAGTCATCCTGCACGTCCTCTTGCAGAAGCAGACACTACGGCCGCCATTGTGCTCTTTCGCATAGCACGCGCACCGAACCGACATGACACTTTTTACATTTACGGGGCGTTCCAAGAGCAAGAGATAAGGAAACCGCGACTGGATGTCGAATTTTTGACATTCGAAGGGAGGCTTCATACATGTATGCATGCAGACGCAGTTGTCCATACGTAGCTGTTTATATTTCTACTTAAATATATGTATACATATTTTACTTACGTGCAACACTCAATTGATGGTAAGGCGGCACTCCTGGTTTTTTTTGGCATCGAGGAAGCCCTTGGAGAAACGTCCCTCTCGGAGTCTTCTCCGGTCTTCACGAGCCTTCCTTAGGTAGTCCGTTATTGCACTTCCTTCAGACCGTTTTCCGGTACGAGTATAAGCCTCTCGTCGTATTACGTATGGAGGCAAGGATATCAGATTTAGTAACTCCGTCGAGAATCCTCTCCCGATGTTATTCTTCTCGATTCCAACGAAATGGCGAATCACGATATCCGAGCAAAGAGAAAACGTGTCTTTAATGGCTGCGAACGCCCGTACGTTGAAGACCTTTTTCGCGACGCATCGTTTATCATAAAGTTTCTAGCATCGCCTTTAACGTTTAAAATTTTTTGATTCTGATATTAAGATTGATTCGAGGCTAAGCTCTCGTGTTCGTGTTTTATTTAAAATTATTTAGGCGTGCATTTAAAAGTGCCGTGAGAAAGACCAGTTTCACTGGATCGTTGCTGCGGTAGCCATTACGGGAGTTACGCCGAACGGAGAGGATATCGGTGTATATATGTCTCGTATATTGAAAGAGAAAAAGAGAGAGTTATCCACGAGCGTGTAGAGTGTGAGAGAGCGCGCGCGATGTGATCTGAGTGGTCATTCGTCGCGTGCAGTTCGTGCCATGACGTAACGCGGAATGACGCTGCGATCGAGCTTCCTTGTGAGTCGATGCTGAACCTACTCCAAACAGCACCGACCAGCAAGAAGGAAGCAAGTTTGATGGCGCTGATGTCGATTTTTTACATTGGAAGGGGTAAAACTAGAGGAAGATCAGGAATTGCACTGCGCATGAACACGTGTTCGAGAATCGAAGTTCGACCCTGGTTGCTTTGAAAGAAATCGATTCTGATGATATTCAAATTTGAAAATTCAATAAAATTGTAAAAAAATTATATTTTTTAACAAATTTATTAATTGTATTTAATATTAGTGTATTTAAATAACTTTTATAATATTTTAAATTAATGAGCATATTTTAAAAAACTTAAGTATATATTTTGACAATAATAAAAGTGTGAAATAATATGATTTATAATTGAAAGCTCTAATAAACAACTTTATATTATTTTATATTCTTTAATTAATATATTTTTAATTGGTAGATTTCTTTTGTATTATTTTTTTTTCGTACCTTTACTTCAGCTTTTTCTGGATTGAATTATTTACAAATTAAATAAATAGAGGTGAACATTAAAGAACTTTTTAAAAACAAACGTTAAAAATGGCTATATCATAATTTTTTATGCTTTATATCGAATTACCCTAGAATTGTTTTTATTTTGGCATATTATAATAAGACTTCAGTTTTATTTGAGGTTCATTGCATTACTTCTTATAGTTCAATGAAACGAATGGTTGCGGCAAAAAACTCGGTACAAATTACAAAAATAAGAAAGATAATAACTAACTGAATAAAGGGGGTAAAAAAATTAAAAGCAATTTTTAATTCGGAATTGTACCACTTGTACCATTTTTCAGCATCCAAAAATTTTCAGCCCAATATCTATATTGACATAAAACTGACTAAAAAATGTACTAAATACAAGAGTATATTGGATATACAAATTTACTTACAAGGAGAGTATACGACATATGGGTAATGGATTTCCCTGTAACTTTAGGATATGTTTTCTAATGTTAAAATATGAAGTAAGCCGCGTCCATTCGGCCTAACGCTCGATTTTTCAAAAGTTATGTGCTCTTTTAGCAAAAACCTAAGAAAAATCGA